>JANVCJ010072958.1:0-20710 GCA_026413505.1 Epizoanthus ramosus
CCCCCCCCCCCCCCCCCCCCCCCCCCCCCCCCCCCCCCCCCCCCCGCGCGGGGGCCCCCCCCCCGCTGGTGCCTGGGCCCCAGACGGTATGGTTTTCGAACCATTTTGGTTTGAAATTGGGTACAGTTTATGGGAAGAAACTGTGAAGATGTGCCGTGTTATCAGATATTTTGCTGTCCTTCTCAAAGTACGCATCTTGCGTGGTATAGCTGAGATCGTAAACATCAGATACCGGCACGTGCTCTTGTACCCCAGGTGCCGAGTCGCCCAGTCTGAAAATTGAAAATGGGTATCGATTTTGGAGGCTCTCAATGGGGTGGTGGCATTTACGATTAACAGTTAAGATTTTGGCCGTTTTACATCTAACGGCTAGTGTTTTTAACTCTTTTTACGTTTTACGGTTAAAATTCCTTATTTTTACGCCTAACGGTTAATTTCTAGGCCTTTTTTCGACTTACGGTTAACCCTATTGGGACCCTCATTTTAGTATCAGGTCTGAAATTGGATACGGAAATTCGTATCAATCAAAAGGGGTAAGGGTTTCACAAACTGAGAAAGCTTCCCTTATTTAGTCGTACCTTTTAATATTTCGGTTGAACATGCACCGAATCTCGACAAAAGGTTTTTCTTAATTCGTTCTTAAATTTTGTGCAAATGTTTACCTCAATGTTGTTATAACTTTGTTCTTCTAAAGAGGGTGTAGGTTGGGTCATTGGGTCGCGCAGTCCTTTTCTATCGTTTCTGGAGTGGACAATTGATGCGATGCATGAATCACAGATCTGTCTACAACTATACTACAAGTACAAGTTTTGATATCACGTATCATGAATTATCTTTATTCTTGCTCTATGCTAAAGATTTCCTCCAAGAACACTTAAATGCAATAAATACCGTTCCTCCAGATAAAAAATCTCTCTCACGTGAGAAATCTAGTACAAAGTGCCGACTAGACAAAAAATAAACAAGTAAGCGACAAGCGTGAAGCCACCAAAGGAATCCAACATGCCCAATATGTCGAGCATATGCAAGCGTTGTATTCATTTTATTTCATACAGCTTTCAACTGCATCATTTATTACACACTACGTTTATCTTTGTAACAAATATACAGACATTTGCTAGAGTGCAAGCAATATAATGCCGAGAACCAATGCCATGCAAAGCACACGACTGACGCGCGCGCGGTTTTCATTGTGGTACTTCGTCTATTCGATCTATATCACGATATACTGAGCCCACCTGACTAGATAATGCAGCTGAGATCTGACTAATGAATTCTTGAGCCGGAAAGTAGCTTACATGCCGCCTATTAGCTGTCTTCTTTGTATCTTCCGACAGTCGGCTGATCTACCGTGCATGTCCAACACGGACCTGCATGCATGTACCATATGAGAACAAGCCAAATGCGCTTTGCATTCTGGGAAATCTGCACACATCTGGTTGTACTTGTAGAAGGAACAATATGAATAGATTTACAAGCGATGTCTTCATACTATAGTTTCTCTCAGAGTTTGTTTGGTAGTTTGTAGTTTTGGCTATAACAATACTGTTTAAAATGAAAACGATTCATACAAAAACTAGGAAGTGTCATGACTGCTCAAATTGCCCCGTAGATACCTCTGCTGCTCCCCCTACTTTCAATAATGTTTTTCCAATAATGTTTTGCAACCTCCAACATGTGAATGGCAAGATGACGGTACTAGCTATACTTAGCTTGACCAGAGGACAGGACGGAATTTCTTGGAAAGCACTGAACCAAATTTTAAATTTGTTATCTTTAGTGTTATAGTCTATCCATTTTGTAATTGCACTTCCCATCGCGTGAGTATTGTTGGCTGAAATGCGTCAAGAATATTACCGAACAGTTCACGGGTCCAAAACTGCTTCCTTCAATAAACTCGTTGAAGCCTTGTCGTCAAAGTTGTTCTTTCTAACACTGTACTCTAACCAAACCCTTGCTGTCGCACGAAAGGACATCGAAAGGAAGTGTAGCATTTCGGTGAATGGACGTGCAGAAGGAGGCACGGCGTTTCATATTTTCTACAATACAGTCTCATTTGCACCCGATATGTAACATATTCTATATGTGTCAATAAACTAATTTTAGAGTTTTAGGATAAAAATTACTTATTTGTCTACATGCTGCAGGAACAAGCCGGTTTGTCTGTCATTATATGCATCTAACAGTAGATGGATGTTTTAGTCTTGAAAAGATATTATACCACTTATCGTAACGTGCGGTTTCTTTGACCAATCCCTTTTTGCCGAAATATTTAAGGCCATTTCGAACTAAGCCGTAAGCGTCTGTCTCAACACGGTTATTTTGCGCCGTCTTAGAACCTGGCTTGGTTTATGAAACATCCATACATATGAATTATACAGCAGAAACGGCATCTCTATCAACGAGAATTGCCTGCGTATACTTTCATGCCGGACGGACGGTAAGCATCGTGCACCGCGTGTGCCGTGTGATTCGCTGATACTATCGTACTATTGGCAAAGTGGGTGGGCCGCGACTCTCTCCTTCCTTTTAATTTTACAATTGTTATACATATGCAATCTTGATATTCTCTGTCCCGTCGAGAATATCAAGAACACGCGTAACTGCAAAACAGTCCATTTCTTTGCAAGCACGATGGTAAGACAAGGTGGTATATTCACTCGGAGAAAAAGAGGAAGCAATAGCAAGGAATCTTGCCGAGGGGGAAAATGACATACGTTGCTCTCTACATTCAGACTTCAGTACTTTATCTCGACTGAGCGGACAAGTTTGCTTGTTTTAGCAATCTTTCTTGTGAAGAAACTGCGAAACTGTTTTGCAGTCTGCTTAATGCGCGTTCAGTTACAACATGCAGGCGCAGAGATGGGGCAACCATTTCATTTTGTCGTTTGTAATTATTGATATAGATTGTTTCAAACGAAGCTAACCGGCAAACGTTCTCTTGTCTTGTTGGCAATAGTATTCTGCAGAGATAGATTTAAAAGAAAAAAAACAGGGAAATTTAATTCAATGTCCAGACGCCACGCCGCAGTTGATCAGACATAAGAAATGTAATGATTCTGAGTTTTTAAAAATAAACTATTCTCTTTTCTAAAATGGCCATTTGCTTTGCAACGTTAAGAAAAACTAAATCTTCTTAAACGAACGTTTCGCGATTCCCGCGTTCTGAAAGAAAACAAATGGGTTTAGTAACGCTACTATTGCAGTTCAATAATGGTGAAAAGTTTGAAGAATTTGTCGAATCAATAAGACAAAATGTGACAGAGCAATCATATCCCCCCCCCCTCCCCCCTCGGGGACCCGGAACGAAAGAAGATTTTACATTGGTAAAATAACATATTCAGCCGCCTTTGATGAAGGCGCGCAATATATTAGGGCCGCCAATTACTAATTCCTTCTTAGTCCATTGCGCGTGCGCCCGATGTGAGACCGCTGAATTAGCAGGAAGTTAATCACAAGCTTTGTTCATACTTCAAGTCATCTTCATTCTTTTCAATTCATCACTCTCACAACGAAAATGAAATAATGCCAAAATATTGCAATCTTAAATTGGGAAAATGTCACGTACTCACTGAGTAACACGTGGATTATTGAAACTAGAGTGCAGATTGAAATATTGCAAAATAATGGATAGAGACATGTGCTGAACTGCGTGCTGAAATGAGGTAAATTAAAAATATTTCAAACATTTCTGCTCTCACAAATATATAAATAGCTATCTGTTTTTAAACTATAGAAAAAACTCTCTCGTCAGTCATCAGAATGTGTTCACGCTAGATTAAACTTTTTCCTTTTGATTATGTTTGTAAATAGATCAATAACATGTCTGTAAATAGGATATATTGTTTGATTTGGCCCCGAGTGGAGGAAGGGCAACAAATGACACCACAGCCATGAGGGCTAAAACAAATAATTGACCGACCAAAGGTATGTTAGTTATTAGCATTATTATCAATTGTTTTCAAAACCAACTTGCATAGATATTCTGCAACCACTTTCTATTTGAAGCAAATAGTTTTTAACAAGGTATAACGTACAATTCTAAGAGGGTGGTTTTGCATTTGGCTGCGTATATTGATGCTAACGGCACTGAGCCTAAGTGTGCAGTAAACAGAGTTATGCAACTAAGGCCAATTTGTTTTTGGAATCAGTGTATAATTATTATATTAAATATATTATTATTATTATTACTATTATTATTATTATTATTATTATTATTATTATTATAAACTGTTTCCACATAAAGGGCAACCAATGCGGCTGGTGCCCAGTTACATCACAGCTAGAAGGGTAATTGGCAGTACGTGTAACTTGCAGACTTGGTAATGGAACTTCTACGGGCTGCAGTACATATGGGAGTCATTCCACTGCTTTGCATGCAGTGCAGTATCTCCAAACTACTCGCGCGGTTATGTCACAGCTAGAAGATCAGTGGACCATTTTACAGTTTTGTGGAAGATAACCAAGCCTCGACTGTCACCCAGGATAACTCTTCCTTTTGGTTAACTGAGACATATCAGTTTTATTATTATGCTAAATAATTTCACAGTGCAAGCTCAACGCTAGCTTTGGTGGCATGCGAGGCTTGTCTACTTTCACACAACTGTAAAATGGACCATCGGGATTACGTGTAGTTGGCGGATTTGGTAATGGAACTTCTAAAGATTGTTTTGCCGGACGTTATTAGACTGGTTCGCAGTTCCTCTAAAGTACCTCAACTCAGTTAAGTCAAAGCTTGAAGGCCAGCTATTATAGTACGCGTGTATGTATGGAACCACTAGGGTCAGTTTGAAATTTATCTTGGAATAGTGATATGATTATGTGACAGATTGTCGCTATGGTAACCACGCTCTGAATGACAGGTTTCGCTATATTTTTAAGCATTTGTTTTTTTTTGTTTTATATAGCATGAAATTACGAATATAATTACATTAACCACTTCTGCCCAAAGTAGAAATGCGTTCGGCATAATTTACTAATAAATTTGCACACAAACAGTATCCATGCAAAGTCCAAGATGGCGGACGGACGGAATTATGTTGTGAAGAACATTTTTAGCTCTCAAAGTTTATTAAAACAAACTGCGAAGCTAAAATAACGACATGACAAGTATTATATATGTCACTACCGTCACAAATAGCTTCAGCTACCTGCGGTAATGCCTACTCTAACTCCTAATTTTGAAATAAAAACCTTGTTGTTAAAAAAGAGGAAAAAATGCATTACCAGCGGTAGCCAAGCCGCCCTCCCAGAGCACAACATTACATAACGAGTGTGCCTACAGATTTTTGAGTTCTATTTTAGGTAGGTAACTCATGCGTTGTTTAGATCAGAAAGCCAAATGTGGATTTTATATTTCTTTGTTTGTGATTTGCTAAACTTGTTTTTGAAATTATGACGTCATTATGTCGTCACGAGGACAAAATAGTTATGGCAAAGTAATTACGAATTGGAACTGCCAAGATTCATAGCAGTAGCTAATAAAATACGTCTGGAGTTATAGAGGAGGCACAAAGAGTTATCTGCTCGACTAATGGTAAATTTTGCATCATGTTGTTTTCTTAGCCAATGAGATTGGGATTCTGAAAAATGCACATCGTTGGTATATTTAGATATTTAGATATTTACACTGCTGAAATGGACTGAAGTTATAGTTCCTGTAATCGCATAGTTTCGAGTATAATTTGGAACAAATACACACGAGTGAAAGTTTCAAAGAGTAGAGAGTTTTAGATCCACGCAGACCTCAAACCACGTTAGAAGATGTTAGAAGTTTCAGGTTTTTCAGCGATTTAGATCGACGTCGGCTTTCATGTAAAAAGACGGCGCGAAAAACGGCGTGCTGCCATCTTGAATTACAGACAGCTTGGATTGGAAGTCGGCTTCATTTCAAACAAAAAATGTGGCTGAAAGTTTGGTTCTGTAGCGTCCCAAACGGCCTTATTTCACATATATTTACCAAACATACGTGAGAATATTCAAAAAGAAAGCAGAAAAGCGCTGAGGGAATTGACATACCTGGAACTCCCTTCCCCGAGGTTCAAACGTGGACGGCAAACGACAAACGTGACCTCTGGAGTCTGGTCACGTGACCAGACGTATTGAAAACAAACGTGGATCTAAAACTTTCTAATAACAAAACTGTACGTGCCTGCAAATCGAGTGCATATAGTTTGTGTTCTTTGAATATTTCACAAGTTACATATTTATTCGAACTGCACCGGAAAACCCATGCAATTTCATAATACCTGTAAATCACATCGTTATCAAAAATTTCTATATCTCGGAACAAGTGTTAAATTAGGCAAGTGAAGCGAGATTCAGAGTGTACAATTCCTTTTCAGCTCAAGCGAGTTTGTATTTCTAGTTAACCAATAAGATTTTGATTCCCACAATGTCACAGTGTGAAGATGCAGCTGCTATTTGCACGGTGTTGGGAATAAATGCATCCAACGAAAACACCTGGAATCTTCATTGACATGTGATTAAGTTTAAAATCACTTGTTCTATTCTTTAGACTTTACAATATTTTATTCTTTGGATCATCAATTATTATTATCATTGGCTTAGAATATTTAATGTCATTTGACCATAACGTTTTTAAAAAATGAAGATTGAAGGACCTGATTATTTGGCAATGGCAGATATATTTCGCAATGATATGATCAGCAATCGAAATTAAGTATAAAATTATAAATGGTCAAGGTCACAATCGGCACTTTATCGGGTTAGTCTATTGTTTTGTATATAAGTACATGTATAAGTCAAGTTGAGTACCGCCACTGGAGATTTACAATCCCGCATCGACGAGAGTTGGGATGAATGTTATATGTGCTCAATAATTCAGTTCGCAAACTCATAAAGAAATTATAAGACTGAATATTAAATCTCGTGCACGGAGATACTTGTGTGATATTCGGTCTGACGAAGGGCTTCCGCTTGAAACGCCAGCCTAAATCTTCCACCCCCACGACTAAAAAAGATAGCATATCAAGTTCTAGTTTATTAATTCTACCACTTTACCTACACGCTGACTTAGAGAATCTAGAAATGTTTAGAAACTAGTCTACAAGTGATATTTCTTCTTGTTTTAAACTCCCAAAGAGAACTTTACACCAAACTTGAGGCATGTCACAAAGATACTTAAATAACGAAGTTGCAGTGGTTATTTCAAGAACGGTATACGATCCTTCAACGATGCACCGCCCTTTGCTCCTTTAGACCAAAACATGCTCACTGCATTCAAACGCGCCATATCCTATACACACACTATCAGCTTTCATCTTCATCAAGCTCATCATCGTCTTCCTCGCCGTCCTGTTCGAGCGATTCTGTTGAAGGAAATCTCTTTTCCGGTCGCTTGCCACCTTTCACACGCTTCCACTTCATTCTGCGGTTTTGAAACCACACTTTTACCTGTCTTTCACTCAAGTCTAGGCTGACAGCGATCTCGTATCTCCGAAGTCTTGTCAAGTAATTGTTTCGATTGAATTCATTTTCTAGTTCCTGAAGCTGAAGCTTTGAAAAAGCAGTTCTTTCTTTTCTTTTCCGTTTTGACTTGGTATCTTCTCTGCTCCTACGATCATTTCCTGTTTTGAGAAAGAGAGTAAAATTTTATTAGTGTAACGCTAAATAACATCTCTAGGTACAACGCTGAGACGGTACGTACGGTTGTTTGGTTTTTCCAACACCACTAAATTACGCAAACATTAGAGTTTAACCATGTCATACATAATGATGTTGGAAAGCAAAAAAGAACTAAAGGATCATGAAAAATAATATTTACTTATTTATCAAAAGAGAGTAGTTTTTGTGCCCGGATGTTCGTAGCCATCTCCGGAATTAACAAGTGTTGAAAAACGATTACAGTGTCGGGAAGCAAGATAAACACTTTACACTGGACTCGAGTGTGTGTAACCGCGATGCCCATGCAGTCGACACCCACACCACACAAGAAGATATTCCTTAAACATTGTCCAGTGTACATGTATGTAGAGTAGTATTTGTAAATCTATTCTACACTGATCAACTAACAACAGTGTTTTTCTCTGATGTAATTATGCAATAGACACTCATGTGTTCTCAGTTTCCTCGAGTGCTTCACAATATGGTAAAAGAATGGAATACCTCAGTATATTGTGGAATGCAGCTGTATATATAGTGACGGACAACTATTTGTTGCAATTTGTGAATTACTGGAACGTTACAAGTCAAGAAGAGTACATGTATTACTATTAAACTGATAGTTTAACATTTCTGTTCATATATATGACACGTGCTACGCTGCAATGAGTCGATATACTCATATAGCTCAATTTATCTTCATCGTCGCAATTTGTAAGCCAGTCTAGTGAAAGTATTCAGTATATAATTTGTCAAAATACTCATGAGAACGTTTCTATCGAATATATAAAGTAATAAACTGTTTTCCATCATCAGTTCGGATAGAAGATGCGGGCCGGTTAAGGACAGCAACTATCGTACAGGAGAAAGTCGATACATCAGCCAAACCACAAGCGGCTTGCGGCGATGACGGCAAACGATAACTACGGCCAATATCACTAACATTCTGGCTTTGACAAAGATGTTTTATATTATCCACAGGAAATGTATAAGTAAGGACCAATAAATATCTATAAATCTTCTTCCATCAACTTTACGACGGAGACAACTAGTTATCGTACGAAATCTGAATCCGCCCGAATGCAGGGAGATATACTACTGAAACGATAAATCCCTTTTAAAATTACACTGTTATTTCAGTTCAATATGGTAAGAGCTTTGAAAAGATTTGATGCGGAGGCAACAGGGCATAATTTTCGATTGATTTCGATCCTAAGATTTCCAGCTTCCTCACCTTAAATACTAGAAAACTGTATAGATAATATATCTAAACTGGCTTATTGTAAACAGTGAAACGAAACGAAGCGAAATTATTTACCAACTGTGCATGAAATGAAGTACAATCCACAAGTTAATTTTATATAGTGACAAAATATATTGCAATATGTTTCTGCATGTCTTTATCGGCATTGCACTCATTGCGACGACATGTTGTGTTCCTTTATGGAACCAACTCGGTGGCTTATGCCTTTACCGACTAGATGCTGCTGTTTACGACCGATAACGAAAGCTAAACTATATGCAAGATGAAACTTGCTGAAGAAGAACATTGTTCTATCTCTTGCCAATTTTGTTGTACGGAATTTGCAAATCAACCAGAAGAGACGACATTCTTTTACCGCCAATAGACTTGCATTGATTCTACCATACGCCATTCTGATGAAAATATACCATAACATATGTGAAATAAAAATAAACTGAAATGGAAGGAGTTGGTAAGTTTCTTGTTTCCATCACTGCTGTAGTCTTGTGATTTTGCGGAGTTTACAGTGTTACCAGTTTGATATGTGGTCCCTGGCTTTATTTTTACTTAAAGTCTTCTACTAGATTTTAAATTAGTGTGGGAAAAATTTCTCTTTCAATCAAACTACTTAGAAAGCCACAATATAGCAGCATCCAGTTCGTCGATCACGCCTCATATGAATAATTAGTCTCGTAATTAGGCCCAGTTACTTGACAGCGGGTTAACTTTAACCGAGGGTTAAGGTAAATTTTAAATTTGATTTCTTCATCAAGGAATACATAATCCATTGCCTATAAAGTATTATCGAAATATTCCTCAGAATCCCAGTTACGTAAACTCAATATAACAGCCTATCTCATTCTACAAGGCAGTAAACCCAATCATGGAAGTGCAGGGGTTAATTTTAACTCTCTGGGCCCAGGAGAAAAGGCAAAATACTGTATTTCTGTACGTCAAAACTGGAAGAATAGAAGGAGCAAATATTATTGCATTATAGCCTTTAATTCTGAATAGCTTGTGGCAATAACTCAGAGCATAATCATAGAGTACAATATTTTTCACTTGTCCTGGCGAACAATAGCATTCACCACACCTTTTAGACTTGGAAATGAGTAACACTAAACACTTCTAACTTCAGTCATGAGCGAATTTAACTAAATTAGTAATGTTCGAGTCATCAGCAGTTTTTGTTACTGGGACTCAAAGATCAGGCTTGCTACTCTACGAGGTGCAAAATGAAAGGTCACTCACTCATGTTATTATAGGTCTTTGTCAATTACTGACTCAGAAGTTAAGTTTTATGGAAATTTCAAATCTTCAGTTGCAAGAAATGAGCAACACCAAACACATCTACTCTTCAAGCGATACAAAATGAATGACCAAATTTTTGGTTTGTTAACAGCTTCCGAAGTTAGGATTGGTGGCAATTAGTTCAGCTCTTCCGAGTTGTGAGAAATATGTAAAACCAAACGGTTCTGCTCTTCAAGAGATGTAAAATAACTTACCATACTATGAGTTTTGTTAACAGACTAAAAAATTAGACTTTCTGGATGTTCAGCATACATACAAAGCTTACTGAATTCAGCATATGCCTTTGTTATGGATTCCATCTTGTGGTTCATGGAATCTAAAATTTGATGAACGCCGTTTTGGACTGGAGAGCCTTTACTCTGAACTACGCTTTCACGGCACAGAGATTTGTTTAGTAGATTTCATTTTGTGCTACCAATCTTGTCATCTTTACAGTACATTGAAAAAAGCTAATTTCATCCGTTTTGCAGTAAAGCTCGTGAAAAGAAGAGGAGATCCCCACATATGGCATATGTTTTAAAATCAACATTAGCAATAGAAACAAAATATTCTCAGATGACAAAACTTTACTGAATTTTCAGTGCAAAGAGATTGGTAAAGACTTGCTCTTACTCACGTACACGAACTTTTGTAGAATTACGAGTTAAAATCGTCTTTTCAGTACTTTGTGCACAATTAGACAGAGGTATAAATTATCAGTCGGTGGTGTGATCTATCTGGAGAAAGATACAATCAAACGAAATAATCATTTCACAAAAACATTAGGCGACAAACCGATATACGTCAAAAATTTATGCTTTGTTTCTTTTTTTTTAACTCTTTCGATATATGTTTGGGAGTTGCTAATTCTGTTCACCGTTTTCTTTCTATGGTAACTTATCGCAGCTCCATGCAGGAGATTAAAACATGTGCTAAACCATGATGATGATAACAATGTCAAGTTTTTATTTTCTCTGTGAAATTAATTACGTCAGGCTTTACTGATGATTTCTACTCAGCTGGTTGCGACAGAATAGTATGAAACTGGATGATAAAATAATGAAATCCGCGATACTCAGGACAGCAGTTTTTCCGCCACCTAGTCGATCCTACGATATAAATAGTAAAATTCAATTCCAGAAAATGTATTTAGGTATGTCTGCATCTATGTTTGTATCACATATTTTACGAGCTGCAGAGGTTTGTCTGATGGTTAAGATTTGCAATTGACCAAGCCCAAATGCAACTTGCTTTAATACTAGGAGTGCATATTTTCGCTTCTTGTGGTTTAACTGAAATGCTCTGCAACAGTTATCTAATACGTTTAGAAACTGTGTTGAAACACATGGAATCGAAGACGCACTGGAGAAATGACGGTACAGGGTGACACCATATTTTGTGCAATATGCGAGAAAAACAAAATCCTTCGCCAGCGATCTGATAGGACAGACCGGCCATACTGGAATCACAGAGCTGCATGCCACTGAATAAAGTGATATATGTTACATGTTTGCGTCAAGGATAAGTATGGTTTGAGATTTCTCTTTCTTCTTGGCAATGTTTAAAGACAAAATCCTTTGTAATACTTTAACTATTCAATATTCAATATGGAATACCCTTTATCAGTTTATGGCTGAACATAACGAAAATGGATTAACATATACGCTCAGCTCTACCGCACATACTCTTGGGTTATATACTCAATGTCATTCATTAATCTTATGCATGAGTACCGTTCCCTGTGTAGTCAAAGCTTCACAAGTCCTCTAAGAACTGCCCACCAATAATTCTTGTTCCTTTTTGGAGACTGCTAGAACCAGTGTTAAGTGTCACAGTTTTGAGAACAGCATTATTGATGTGCGCACAAACAAAGGAATATCGCCCAAATGTTGTGACAACACGACCAGTATAAATGTACGGTCATATACCTCGTGGTCTGTTAACACTGAACTGACGGAGAAGTTCTCATATATGTCTCACTTTAACTCGGCGCCCACGCTCACTCGACGGATTAAATTCCCTGATACAAGCAGTAAACTTCTATACGAATTAATGAACCGCAGTTATTAATTATTGTTCAACAACTTTTTTCGCCTTCAAGCTTGTTTCTTCCGAAAATATCTTCTGCATTGGTAAACTATACCTACATGCATAGTCCTTTTGGCTCTTACTTTTGATTTCAACAAACGTTAATGATTAATATTATAATACTCCCAGCACGGCGATCTTTTCATTTCTGCAAAATTTAAGGGTTTACTGGAGTTTTGAAACGACACTATGGTATATCACTTGAGCGATACCACGGAGTAGGAAAGAACAAAGTCATGGTGACAACAGCACGATGTTTCGATTCGAGTTGCGTTCTGAAGCGTCATTCCTATGTAAAAAATTGGAAACATTTCGTGAAATTGTCTCTATTTCTTTTTCGAAGAATCTGTTTTTGAAGAAGAGAAAACAAAAGAGCCCCTGGCGTTAGGAATGCAGAAGTAATGACAGAGAAAAAGCCCTGTTGCGCATCCAACCAGGTTTTGTAAAGTCGGCAACCCCAGTTTTGACACACGACAATATATGTCGGCTCTTCATTCGGCATCCTTTTGAAGCGAGTGAAAAACCACAAAATGAGAAAACTGCAATTTTGAAAATGTTTGATCGCAATTAAATGCACTGTTGCGGTCTAAAGTGCCACAGAATTGAAAACCAACTAAAGTGCAAATATTCCAAACTTGGCTATATCTTCTATTTAGCAGCTGCCTTAGCTGTACTTTCTTTGTCATCGAGAGACTGTAATCGAGAAGACGGAATACGAGATTTGAGTAGGAGCAAATTGCAATAGTCTGTCGTTTCCTTTTCCTTATCAAGATTCGGTGATATTTCCTTTATATCCCGGTGGCATCGCACTCCAACATACATTTAACTTTGAACTAGTACACGTTTTTCTTATGATAATTAGCCCAAAAGATATAATTTTATGACTGGGTGTGCTGTACACTAAGCTACAAAGGATGCGAGTGAAGCTATGGGTTCCAGAGACCAGAGAACACTCCTGAACATGGTGATTATTACATTAGCTGCCAGGACTAATCCGACTATAATTTTAATCTACCCTCGAACTATATGCATCACTTCAACGAATAAGTAAAATATGTAAAAACTAATAAATTCTAGCAATAACCACTATTGAAGGTTGATGGAGCACCATGAATATCTGCAGTTATGTGGTATAATTTGTCGTAAAACACACAAGAAAAAATTATTTTTTGGAAATTTTTTTTTAAAAAAAATCAAATTTCAGGTTATTCTACACAAAATTTAAATCAGATTCCAAACTGCCTATTTAAACAGAAAATTATTTACGGTAGTCCTACAGAAGTAAAGCGAAATGTAGAAGAGTTGTGTACTGTATATTTTAATTGTGGATAAAGATGGTTAAAGGGCCTTCTGTTATTTATCACTCATTGAAGCATTATTGCTTTTCAGTGAAGTTCTTGAGTTATTAGTGTGTGAACAAGCGTGTACTAATTACTTTGCTGTTCTTTAATAGTTTAAAGAAAATGGAATGAGGATTTTATGACATGATAACATGTTTGGATATAATTAATTGAAGTGGTAAGGACTACCGACTTTACCTTTGGCAAGAAAGTGCAGTAACTCCGCCATCAATATGAAAGGAAAAGGTTTACCTAATTGTAAACAAGTCGTAAACATGGTATTTACTTTTATACTTTTTTCTAATATTTTAGTTTATATAACAATGAAAATTCAATCACCATAAATATCCAAACGTTAAACCAGCTAACGAAAATCTATAATCAAAATATAATCATTCATTTTATATACTTGGAAGGACAAATGTTTGGTTCTACGCATTGTCTTGTGAAGAGTGAAAATTCCTTCAAATATGAAAGTTTAAGTAAGATAATAATTAATATAGTGTATATACTATGAAATGTACAGTAGACCTTTTGGCTTAGAGACCGTCCAAACTTATGTAATCAAAACATATCAAACTGTTGGCTATAACTTCCGGCGTGCGGTGGTTTAGCTCGACTTTGGTGCTAGGGTTGGGTAACTCCACTGAAAATGGGTCTTAAACAAATGCTCGGCTCTTCCTTCTAATACATGCTCTAAACCCAAACCTAATTCATTTTCTGAATGTCTTCACAACAACGCTACGAAATAGTAGTTATAGAAACATCAGTGTGTTTATAGCTTGAACTGATAAAGAGGGAGCCAGAGGAAATGTCATAGGTTCCAGCACAACCTGGAAACTCGACTGATCCGTGACGCTGTATGGCATTTTACTGCCAGACAGTCATGACGAAAGTTCTTGGCCTGCATATCGTACAGAAAATTAGAGTGTGGAGAACGCAATTCCAATACACAGTCTCTGGTATGTCCGATTATGCATGAGGTTGCATTCAGTACATTTGCAGATCAGCCATTCGATGACATCCACATACATAGTCATAATAGAAGGAAACAGCTGATCCTTGCAGCAAACATTCTCTCCATTGATAATACTGGACTCTCACAACAGGTTTTCAACGCCTTCAAAAAAGCTAGAATATTAAAACGAAAGAAATTTATAGTTGCCACGTGAGCCGATGATATAGCTGCTCTGTTACAATTACATTCTATTTTGTCTAATCTCAAACACAGGCAGGCGTATCCTGGTTTTTGTTGACGCAGGCTTGTATCAGCTCTATTTATACTCTGTGCCAGGGTTTACAAGAACGTTCTCATTATTGCTATAGAACATTGTTAAAAAATATAATAGCACTACAATGAACTGTGGAAAATTTAGCTCAAGACAAAATAAATGTACACTATACTTGTGCGATTGCGTGTTTTGTGTATATGACTTTCAAATTTCTGTCGTACAATCTGAAACTAAAAAGAACGTCCGGACGGCCATAGCCGTAGACGGAGCTTCAACTACGAGATATACTAAAGAGTAAAGTAGTTTAGAGTCACATTGGCGGAAATCGGTGTGCTTGAATAGACACTAAAATCCATACGTGGAACAATAGACTTGTTTACTCAGACGCAGTTACTTGTAGAGAACGAAAGAGACGGGTACCTGGTTCAGCGTGGATTTGTACCTCCGCAGAACTTGTCGAAAGTAAATGTTGACAACTGCTCCTTCTTAGCTCAGCGATCTCCGCTCTCATTTGCGTTGAATGAAGAGGGACACTCGCGGAAGGAACTGGCCATGATTGAGCTGTGGCTTCTCGTTGACGAGATGAGTAATTTGTTTGCGGAGACACTGGTTCAGTGGCGGGATGAGACAATGGAGGGGGGTAGGAACTGGTTGGTGTATAGCTAGGTTGGTGTGGATGGTTATAACTCGCGTACCTTGGTTGACTGTAAGCAAAAGGACGTGGCTGAGGAACAACCGAACGAGGGGGGTACGAATAAGGGTTGGAACTGTAATTATGGCTGTATCTGTATCTCGACGGATGCATTCTGCTAAATTCTCGATGCGGTTCCAAGATGTCTCCTTTTCCACGCACACCGACTGGCGAAGTCATTGGAAACGACCGTATCATAGCGTATGGCAATTACGAGCAACTGTCAAATCGTCTCGGTGAGAGGTGAACCTAGACAAGAAGAGGTGACAGCCCGATGTGAAACTGATACCAACAAGAGATCAGACAGACCGCGGCTTTCATGCTGTCAACTGATCGACGGAAACATACTTTTCAACAGCATTAAGGTGCCCGACGACTACTTTCGGCAAAACATATTTTCTTTTAAACTCTATGAATTTGTTGTTGCATGCAGAAATATCGATCACTGTGAACTACGATTGTTACAGTACAATGAACTGTCTTTCCATGGATCAAAGCGCAGATATTCCGAGTAGTAGCTTGTTTTACACACATGCTCAACTATGCCGCTCAAGATAAACATATTGAATACGACAGCGTGACTACTGGGAGATCTTTACTTGCCGCGAACGTGGTTACCGCAAAACAATTAGCTAATTAACTATCTATCACTCTGACATAGAAACCCGGTGCCCTTTTTCGAAAAGGTAACACATTTCTTCTCAGACATTGCAAGTGAACAAGATATGACGCACTCTCTTGCTTTGTAGAAAAACAAATGCGAGTCAAGACTCAAGCTTTTCAACATCAACATACACACCAAGCAAAACCCGCCACCTGCTTGAGAGCTCAATACACCATACCACCTGTAAATTAAGAAGAGTTCTCACGGGACCTTTTAATATAGCCGGACTCGCACAACACATGCTAGCTCGAAAATTTATACCAGATGTATACAGTTAGTGACTACCGCTATCGGGTCGGCTGAATGCGAAATAGTTACCAAACGGTCTTTTCCTCTGCTGTGCATAGCGAGGACCAGCGGTTAGCGGTGACGGGATGGTAGCAAAATTAATGTTGTACGCCTAAGGACTAACAGAGTGACATGGCGGAATTGTGAGTCAAGCGGTGCACAGTAACTAAATATAATTTAGCCAGAATTTGTGGCTCGCGTCTCGTGCTGTCAGTTTATAGCGGTAATAAAGTAAAAACTCAACTTCCAATAGTCAATAGACTATATAGTCAACTACAGGATAAGACTAAACGAAAGTACAATTTGCACGGCAATCCTGTTACCAGAACAAGTATTAAATATTAAAGATACTAAGTGCGAATTTTAGAGAAGGGCAAGTTATCTACAAAAGTGAACAGCTAAACCATTTAATGTCTTCAACTCACCGCTTTGATGATCCATAACTTTCAAACAGTTCTGCGGACATTTTTGCGGTTTAGAAAACGAGAGCTAGGGCACACTTCCCCAGGACATCCACATGTTCCGGCTGTGAACTTGTTCATTGTTATTAAAGTTTTATTGAATGCAGTCCATGGGATACCATCCGAATCGGTTACTAGCAAAGAAATAAATGACATACTTTTCATGGTGCGTTTCGAAACCCTTAATCTTCTTATTGTTTGACCCACTTAGGTGTCACTTATCACAATGCTCCCGCCCATTTCTTGAGTGAAAGCCAACATTGTAGTCACGTGACCTTCAATCATTAAGGTGATGAAACCATCGCCGTTATCTCAAGTGTTATGAATGCTTGTACTCCCTGCTGGGAACTTAAAATGTGTCAACAAGCTCTTGAAATCGAAGTAGCAATAGAATCACTTGAGTAGTATGACCTTTATACTATTGTTGATATATTTAGAACAAGTGACTCAAGATTGAATATTATATGCGAAAACCTAAATATAGATATTCGTACCAGAAATCAATTTAAAAACTAGAAGCAAAAATTAAAATTGAGTTCTCCATGATAAAAAATAAAAAATATGATAAATATATATATGACCATGACGCATCATGCATCATCAGGTTCCATAATCTTAGGAATTACTCAAACCTCTGCAATTGTTGAAAACTACTTAAACTGTTAAAGTATTACATATACATGAAATTGTACAAAGTGCCCTACCGGTTATCACCATAATGGCTTTATGACAACTGTGGACTTGGGACCCCGCTATGTGCGGCTACACATTGTAGGATTGCATTGTGGAGTCACCAAAGTGCTCAAACTGCGAGCAGTGAGCAATGCATAGTGCAAATAGTGAACGTCTCGTTGAGAGAGACTCTCCACCCAATCCATGAGAGCGCTCAAACCACATGAGCAGTGAGCATTATATATGTTTGTAGATGTTGGCAAGTGAAGCCAAGTTTTACGGATTTGAAGACCAATCTAAAAACATAAACAAAACAACTGTATGATCCAAGACTTTAACAAATATTTTAACATTACAAATCCTATAAAAAGAGTAAAAATTATATATATTCGTAGTTCAAAAAGAAAAATCCCCTCTTCATAAAACAAGTTAACAGATAATATATTTAATGTGAGCATGCTTACGTAAACAGTAATGTAAAATATATGTAAATAATTCATGTTATAAGGAAATAAATAAAAGAAGTGAAAATATATATATATAGTATAAGAAAACTATGGTCTATTGTATTATAATGGACGTATTTAGCATATGTTAATTATTATTAGTTAGAATTATATAGTATCTATTTTTAAGAGCAAACTAACGGATTTTCGCTGCCTAAATTAATGTTATTCTCTCTCTATCTGAATAAGGTAGACCGATTCTTCATGTTAATAATTTGAAATTTATGTTTTGTAACAGATTCTGATTTAGTTTCTCGGACATTTGATTATTAATAGGGGGGCTGTGATATCATACAGTTTGTCGCAGCTTCTCCCGTTTTGATTTTGTTATTTTTTCCAACGTGTACAGTTTGCAAGTGAAGGGGGTTATCAAAGGGAATACAAACGCCAAAGAAACTTCTGTTTTGACATCACCCTAATATGTTGAGTCGTATCTTGCATAATAATAATAATAATAATAATAATAATAATAATAATAATAATAATAATAATAATAATAAATTACAGCCATTCAGCAATTCACAAACTCGCAGTAAATGCCTTTAGTACACTTTAATTCTTCCCCACTTTGATTGTCTGGGTCAAGTTTGGAATCCGAACTCCCACCTTCATTCATTGCATTGCATTGCATTGTGGTCCTTCTCCAACAGTTAGCCGCTAGCCCGGGGCCGCTAGGCAGGGGTAACGACCATTGCCTCATACGTAAAGTTGTTTGAGTTTCACTTGTTGAATTTTGCTTTAGATTTTGAGTGCTATCTACAAACGTAACACCAGCACAGTGGCTCTGTCATCACCAGGCGCAACAACAACGGGTTTTCATGCTACAGGTCAAAATCACGTGCGCCGGTAGATAAACCAATGATATATCCTTTAAAATTAACCAGAGATTTGGAGTTCCAAGTGAGATATAAAAATAGATCTTGAGTAATTATCACAGATAATTTGCCGCATTTTGATTGGAGCAGTAACGTCACATGATTGCTTAGAGAGAAATTCACCATTGTAGTCTTTGCAAAATATTTTGTAATTTAGCTGAGTCATTAGCCAGGAAATTGAAACCAAATAGAATTTGATTCAAGGAGCTACTACATCTGACATTATCCATGTACTACAATTTCAATACAGTTACAGTGCAGTCTATATAGCTTGATCTCACTTTGAGTAATTTGACAGCTGTCAATCATTGGATAAAATGTCATGGAAAACTCTAAGAAGACTAACGAACACAACAACTGGCCAAAGGAGAAGTCAAAGCCTGCGCAACTCACAACCTTCACAGCAACATTTTTATTTCTGTCAACAACATGTCCCACTAAAAGGCAAAATGTAACTTCGTTCACTATCCTCTGCAGAACGTACTTTATAATTTTTATTAAATTTACGACCATTTTACCCAAACAATGGAACACTACACTCTTTTTTTACAAGCATATACTTTATATTAATATTGAGACTGAAATTGGCGAAATTATAAGAATAGTTTAAGAATATACCCGAGGCTAAGATTTTGCCTTAGTTTAAGAATATATTTTTGCGTGTTGCAAACCTGTTTTAAAATACAATAAATCATATTTTCGGTAAATCTAGGAACAAAACGATAAAACAGCACTAGCCGTATGTTCGATGCTAATAACTTACAATTCAACGGCGTTATATATGTATGTATATATACTACACGAGTGATACTCTGATCTAAATCTAAATCTAAATATGGTTTAATAGTCGGCAAAATCCTGAGGACATCACGTCAACTGTAAAATAAACTAAGTTGAAATACACATATTTTAAAATAAAAGTTTGTAAATAATTACACAAGTCGACTTTTAAAAGTGGGAAGAGGTTGGCATAAAACAGTTTCCTTTATTTAAATTGTTCCATTCAGAGATAGTTCTTGGAAAAAATGAAAATCTAAAGATGTCTTTGCTTCCCTTTGGTACCCGAAATTTAAAACTATGGCTGTCCATTGTCCTCCTTTCATTGCTGGGACTTTAGTAGTCTCTCCAGTTTCCATCTAGGTACGTGCACAATGTAACATGATGCAGATTAGACATCCACTAAATAGCTGTATTTGATACCTCAAATCTCAATACACTGTAAAACTGAAATACTGAAATAAGAATATTCACAAGAATATTTCCAGCCTACAATCGGCAGAAAAATAAAAATATTCAGCCTGGGCCTGAAAAACAATATCTTCTAATAAAAAGAATGTAGCTGAATGTACCAAGCCGACCCAACATACAGGGGCTTAGTGGGGAACTGCACCTAACCAAAGACCTGAAGCAATCGACTTCCGGTGCTTGTCTTGACCTATTCGCTAGTTTATCTATTCTCTAGTTTATCTATTCGCTAATTTATCTATTTTTTTTATTGAATTACGCATAATTTTGAATGCATTATCACAATGACGAAGACGTTTGCTGTAAATTGATTGCACAACTCCACCAATGTACCATCTATTCAGGAACTTCCCATTTCTTGCCATCCACTAAATAATGCAATGCAGAATTTGTGCAAGTGATGTTTGTGTTAACCTTATCTGGAGTGGGGGGGGGGGGGGGGGGGGGGGGGGGGGGGGGGGGGGGGGGGGGGGGGGGGGGGGGGGGGGGGGG
>JANVCJ010072959.1:0-12277 GCA_026413505.1 Epizoanthus ramosus
TGAGTGGGTTGGTCGGTGGGTGAGTGAGTGAGTGAGTGAGTGAGCGAGCTAGGGAGGGAGGGAGGGTGAGTGAGTTGGTCGGTGGGTGAGTGAGTGAGTGAGTGAGTGAGTGAGTGAGTGAGTGAGTGAATGAATCTTATTTTCAGTTTGGAGTCACTTCAAGGCATCCTGGTTTACAAGAGTGCTGTGCAAACATTTTCATCAAATTCTTACAAAAGTTTATCTACAAATTTGACCTTAACCATACATAACCATACATGTATATACAAACAGTATAATTGTAGGATATTTTTTATTATTGTCATGTTTTGTATTTAGCTTAATTTATCATTAATGCATCAGAATAAAATACGACAAAGTATAAATCAATCAACAAACAGAAAAATAAATTTATTTATTGTTTATTGTCTACAGACTGATCACAGAAAAACTACTAAATATGTGTTCTTAATGTGCTGTTTGTGTTCCTCAATAACGACTTACATTGAGATCATGCTTGGATTGTATGGCTACATCCTGCAATGCTTATGCCTTCAGTACGTTTGGTTCAAACATAGTCACATGGGAAATGTGCACTACAAATGCAGTACCATTAGCATACCATTACCACTATTTGTGCCTCATGCGTTTTTTCTTTTGTTTTTACTGCAGGCCAAGTCTATTATTATGCAGGTATGAACATGCACAAAAAACACTGTGTTATTAAGTGATATTATTAAGTTCATATTTACTATATTTGTTAGTAAACAGTTTATTGTTATAGTTACATGTATTGCACTGAGTATGTTCAATAACAGAACATGTAATGACACCGGTAGAGGAAAGGGTGGTGGATTAATTGATAGCTGAAGGATTGCATAATATGTGAATTAATTTGAAAACGGGTCAAAGTAACTGGGATCTATTGATTTGTTGTAGCAAGGCGAAAATACAATTCAGAAGATGTTGTCTTCTTATTTCAAGTCCTCCTTTAATTACCATGTCACCTCTTGTTGCAGACTGTAAGCGCCTTGAAGTATCTCAATGAAATCAAACCTCCAGTTATTCATTATGATTTAAAACCAGGTATGTGGACTTGGAAAGAAAGAAAACTATTTTGCTTTGAAATCAAGTGTATTAGCTATATTACACACATATATATACAGGTGCTCCCCACAGGGCTTTTCAGCTCCTGTTTACTACATGCAGTACAAGGATTCGGCAATTGAGGGACTTAGCCAGACTGCTGAATGCGGTTCACAACAGTTCTGTCTGAGATGTCGAGTAGTGCCCTCAGTATACAGACCACAACACCGGCATTAGCCTACTCCTATCGACAAGTGTGTGGGTTCTTTTAAGTCCCCCGATGGAATGTCGAGAGATTAGACCAACAGCCTAACGTCCCTGCCCCTGTCCGTGGATGGTGTGGCGAAAGAAGGTTGGACAAATACAACAGGGCCGGGGATTGAACCTCGGATCTTCTGGTTGGGAGTCAGAGATGTTATGACTGCGGCAACTATGCTCACATATATGAAGAAGAAAATGAAGTGACTTCTAACTCACTGTTTAATTTTCAAGGCCTACTTTTGACTTCCCTTCACGTTATACTACAACCATCCTCAGAGACCCAGTGCCATTCTCTGAGAGAGAGTATATCCCGGGTATATAAAGGCAGAGCCAGAGTGATTGACTTCTCCTCAGCTTCTCTTCCCTTGCCTAACAGATAGCCCTTCTTCTCTGAAGATGGAGCACAACATAGAATTCATAATTCAGAAAACATTACACTGTGACTGTGACGCATGGATTAGGATTGCTTGTGAGAACAACTATTTCTTGTGAGCCCAGACACCATGCAAAAGTGATTTCCCTGAAAACGATCGTCCAAGATTATTGTGTGGCTTTGTCGAACTGAAACTGGGAAACATTTCATACAATCTTGCCCAATAAACTTTGGAATATGTGTAAAATGAAATGACTGTAAAAATAATAACCCATCTCGTTCTGAGATTGCCGTCTTGGCCGCTTGTATCTACTGCAACAAGTGGACCTCTTTCAATTAGCTTTCACATGATATGATCTGAAATAAGTAAACGAATATCCACAAAGGCGATTTTTGACCTGAAATAACAGGAATGTGTCGATATATTATTTCTTTCTTTGGCATTAATTATCTTGAATGATGTTTTTTCCGTCCAAGCCTACCCTTTGACGTCAGTGAAAGATATTCAAGGAGAACTCAAAATTTCCATAATGATTAGATTGTGTCAGATGCACAAAATATTGCTCAGAGTTTTATCTCTCTTTTTGTTTGATATGAGCTAGATCTCTTAAATGATATAAACATTTGGTGAACCTGTGACTGCCTGCTAAAGGCCCTAAAGAACTCACTCGATCGCATAAATAGATTGTGAGACATAAATTTGTTTTATCTCATCACTGATAGTATCCACCTTCTCCCTGTGCAGTGTTCTGTCTGTCAGTTTCGATTCCATGTCAGCACTTAGTATTTCAATTCTTTCTCTCATCTCTGGAAGTGCAAGTAGTCCCTCGGCTGTGAATGCGCCTAGTTTCAGCAATGTTAAGACTATAGTCTTTTTGTTAGACTATGAGTAGTTCCTATTTCTCCTCTTCAGTTCCTCAAGCGGCCATGGAAAATAAAGTCAGGTGGCGACGACCTGGAGCACAGAAACTGGGGCAAGGAAAGGCGAGGAGAAACTCAATTTTCCGCCCTCTTGACTATTTGCCTTTCCTTGCCACCTGGTCTTTCTTTTTCGTGCTGCTTGACAAACTCAAGAGGAAACATAAGGACTACTCGTAGTGAAATCGAGTTCTCAGAATTTTTCTCGGCCTACTAACACTCTTGAGTCCTTTTGTTTAATATAAGCTCTCTTGTAATTAGTAAACAATTAGAAAGAGATGGTTTACGATTGTAAATCAATTGTTGGTGAAACAAACACTATGAATACAGTGATGCCCTCTCTATATATTGCTTTCTCCAAAAGGTTTTGTTTACCCATTTCAAGTCAGGCAGTTGACTTATACACCGAATGCGAATATGGCCGCTACTGCATGAAGTCGAGGTTAGTGAGTCCTCCGTATCACACCAACAAGCTCGATGGTGCCTAAATTTGCCTGCTTTTCATTTTGTGGTTGTTGACATTACAGCATCTGTGCAAACGCAAGTCGAAACACATTGAAAACACCGAAATTTCGCAGGAAAGCACTCCAATCTTGGACTGACTAACCTCGATTTCATGTAACTTTGGCTTTGTTCTCTGACATGGCGGCCATATTTGGATTCGGTGTATAAACAGTCCCATTTTCTCAATTTTTTGTCACATATAAATGCTAGCAGGTGAAATGAAATTACCATGAATAGAAGAAACTGGAGTGAGTAGCCACATTAAATTCCTAATATCCAACATTCACTGATTATTATGATTGCTTTTGGACCTTTGGACGAGGAAGAGACTGCTCGTATGGTCTTTTAATCAAACTGATTTTCACTTCCATGTCTCATTCACATGTAATTCATTGTAATTGCACACTATATATACAATTTAACACTATTTTTAAAATGCTAACTAGATATTCTTTTCAGTTTTGCTGCTTTGAAAGTTAACCCATGCTCCTATAATTTGCCGACCGTCCCACCCCATAATAAATTATCAAAACCCTTCAAAGCCTTGGCCATTAACGGACTTGCAAATTGATGCATTTAAGTCAACACAAAATTGTAACTTACATGCAACTTTTGTTTCGTTTGGCCACTGACTTGCATGGACTTTGAATGAGCTCCCTTTTCTTTAGTGCAGGTTGATGAATGTTTCTCATAATTTGGCCACCCAATGCAAGTCGATTGCAAATTTTTTTTTATAGAATGCATTAACCAATGAAATGCTTGACCTTTGTATTTCTATCTTGTTCATGCTTCATTTATTTGCTGTGTACATTGTTCTGTCAACAACCGCCATTTTGAAACATTTGTTGTTGACAAAAATAGTCTTCAAGTTCAAGTTCAAGTTCAAGTTCAATTTTATTCAGCCAAATATATAAAATAGACTAAAATAAATACGTGCCGAATCTAATGCTAATGAGCAAATGCACTGTTATAACTCGTTAGCATTAGATTTGGCGCATGAAAAGTTCGACGTCTGAAACGGGCCTAACATGTAGTCAAACAGAAAAATGGCTTCTCTTGCCAAAGCGTGTGTTTGTTTGCAAGCACTTCTGGCCAGCACAAAGCAAGTTATGGAAATTAAGCTTCGACACAAACTTGTTTGGTTCTGAAAACTTGCAATGACTTGCATCGACTTGCAAGTCCATTTGGCCAAGGCTTTACATGTACCACTTATACAGTATGTAAGTGAAACAGAAATTAATTAATCTGACTTGTAGTCCTTAGTACAAGTAGGGAATGTTTTTATACATTTTCTAACTGTGTGTGCTCATTACAGGCAGATTCTGAGGTACATGAAAGGCTGCTTTTACAAGGCTGACACTTGGGGCGCTACGAATGAGAATGCAGCAAACATGTGAGCTAAATTTGTTGGTAGATATTTGTTAGGTAGCTATAATAATAATGATATGTAACCCTTGAACTGGTAAGATGGAACATATTAACTGAAGTTATTATGATTCAGATAAATTAGTATGTTAGTAACTACATGTACATGTAGTATGTTAACTTTCTCTTTGCTGTGTTTAGAGTTCATACAAGTCTTGAAGAATTCAAGGACAAAGCCAAACTGTGTTCCCTGGAGAGTGTTGCACTATTTGACCAGGAATGTGCAACTGATAATACCAGTTCAGGTATATCAAAGTTATTCATTTATATTTTAGTAATTAAATTTTTAAATTTGAAAAATTGTTGTTGTTGTTGTTGTTGTTGTTGTTGTTGAAACATTGTACATGTAGGGAGTAACAATGGTTTCATTTGTAATGTGTAATAAAGGTTCAAACTCCGACATGCTGGGTGCAACCAAAGACATGTATACAAGTATACAGGGTGGTAAAGGGTATTTTCGTGAAGCGTGATTTGCCTTTTTTATTTGTCGTGAAATGAGAAATGGCCATGTATTTTTGGCTGGTTTTTTTCGTGAAGCGTGAAACATATTTTTTTATCTGTGATTCGTGAAATGTCTATTTTATTTAACGTGAAATGTGATCTGCACCTTTACCACCCTCAGTATAGATGAAGGGCTGACAACTGAAATATTGAACAGCAGATCTATGACATTGCAAATAATGCAACATGGGCATCTTCATGTGAAATGTGAGCAGCTAGGAGACGAGAAACTGTGTTTGAGAATTCCAAATTTAGCAAGAGTTGGTTTAATTAGGTAGAGCCCTCCCAGCCACTGTGGAATATGTCAGTTCCTTTGTAATATTATGTTGGAGCACCCATCATGTGCTATCAGGGGCAACATGAGTTGGATTCCCACTTGATCTGAGGGAGTTTGTTTTTCTTCACATGTTCCTAAACTCTCCATCGATACTAATGTGATCAGTGTTCCCAGCATGTCAGAGTTTTTAAAATCTCCAATTTTTTGTCATCACCTGCATTGATATATTCTTGTTGAATACACGTACATGTACCTACATGTAAAAACTATTAAGTTTTGAGAGAAGGGTCTTTTGTAAACAGATACTTGAATGTATAAGATTTTGGCAGTTTCTGGACCATGGACATGGACCATTTCTGCCAAGTCACTTCCATTCACTCTACACGTAATACCATAAATTGTTTCCAAATGAATTTGCAGTTTGAGCTTGCATTAATACAGTCATGAATTTGAAACAGGGCTCCATTTTATCTCATTTAATTAATATGTGAATCCCTGAAGGTGAATACTACTGGATAAATAATTATAATTGCAGGTTGATTAATGAGTCAGATGAGAGCGCATGTGAAGCATTATTCACTGGTTTGGTGCATATACTAATATTGATTCAATCTGTGCGTCCGGGGAGATTCATACATTCAAGGATTTCTATTGGTTCAATTTTATTGTGTTTTCCCAAATAGTTGCCAGTTGATATCAGTCTCCATCTCGATTGAGTGACAGATGGAATGCCCATATGAATATCACTTCTCAAACGTCCCAGAGGCACCTGCAGCATCATGACCCAGCCACTGTCCACAGATTTTGTATCAACACAATTATAACAACATTGTGAACAGGGCTGCAGTAGCATCTGAAAGCTTAGTTTATATTTTTTAAGCTGATCATTCCTGTAAAGGTTAAATCTTTTGATCCCCCTAGAAATATTGATTCTGTTATGTACAATCATGTACATAATTATATATAATACATATACTTTTCAATGTTAGATGATGATGGAAACATTCTGAGATATAGAAGAATGGATGACTGGGCTCTGAGGGAAGGAAAGAGACTTCTGATGAATGGGGTAAGAGTTTGAGTTTCCACTGTGCACACTATTCCTTTGCATTGGGCAATTTACAATCAATGATAAATATTATTGCGTGTCAAGCTTGTTGGAGCAGATTTTGTATAAGCAAAGATTGGTCAAATCAAATCAAATGATATGACAAATACAATGCAAATCCAGTGCAGTATGAGACAGAAGGTAATTGTGATCGACTAAAAATTTGTTTCAACACATTAATTTCGCTCTAGCTGCAATCATATATCATAGAAATTGTTAAATTGTAGCAATAAATGAGAGCACAAACACATGTTGTCAAATCATAAATTGTCTGTAGTAATCTCTGATTGACTAATACATGATATGCAAAATGTTAGTCTTTATGATTTTATTGCCGATGGGCAAAAGGAGCTTCGAGACATGCAATAACAATGTGATAATGTTCAATACTCATGTGAAATCTGCTGTAACTGACCACAGACTGCACTTCTCAACTGAATCACCCTGAATCAAACGAATTATTCCTAACACATGATTCTGTGTTTTCTTTGCATTGCAGGAAGTTCCAAGTTTTGATCCACGAGAACAACCATCAAGGCGCAACTCCCTGAGTCCATATTAGCTGCTGCAGTACTTCAATCGGCAAATGTACATCTTACAGTATGTGATAAATTATAAATTATTATTAATGGTCGTACAAGCAAACCACAGGGTTAACTTCAAGTTTCTATTGGGGAATTCTGCAGAAAATAGGTACTGTAATACATGTACCTGTACACAGTTCTAGAGGCTGTTCTTTTTAGGAAGTAATTTATATAGATGAAAATTGTCTGAAATGACGTTTTGGGGTGTGGGAAAATATTAACTGAAATTTATTATAATTATTTCAATTTCTTTATTATGATTGAATTCATCTAGAACTATATGCTGGTGATAATGATTTTATTCAAACAGAAGTTAATGTTGTGGTCGGCTGAGATCATTATCACAAAACTGAAAGAAAGAGGCCATGTGGTCATCATTGAATGTATCTTGAGATACTTATTCCTTGAATAATGTGAGAGACACTCGTTCAAGTATTATCTATTGTAAAATTTTGCAGTAAGACAACATTATTTTTGGAAAGGTTTCTTGATCAAGAATCCAAATTGCAGAATGATCTGATACTACACATAAATGTGCCAGAAGCATTTCTAATTTCATTTAACTAATGGTACAAAATAGTGTGTAGGGCTTGTACAGTGTTCATATATGAACACAGTGGTTGTGAATAGCGTGGCTTGACAAGCAAGATCTCACCTCAGTTGTTTTGCAATCCTAATTAATATGTTAAAATGTCATTGTACATGTAGGTATATATACTTAGGTATATCGGTATAAGAAGGGTCGTTATTGGCCTGGCTCAACTCAGCCAAAACAGTTTTTCTAGACAATGTACGTGTATGTTAATGTTGACCTGGCTGTTGGCATAAACTGTTATGAGATAGTTATGAGATCTTGCTTACCAAGCTTAACTGCTTGCCAAGTTCAACCCTTAACAGAAGCAATTTTGAATTTGTAATTGCTAAAATTAATTAAATACATGTATAATTATATTTTTTTTAATTAGGCTATCGACAAATTTAGAAGAGTTAAAATAATATATTAATTTATTATAGCCAGTGAATAAATAGTAACTAAAGGTTAAATATATATTATTTAGTACATTTATACAATAGATAATTAGTTTTTAGCATAGCATAAATAAATTATTTTATAGTAATGTTTTAGTTTACTTGCCATTCATAGTCATACAAACAATTATTATTATATTATAAATGTGTAACATTATTTATTCAGTCGTTAATCTAATAGGGTGCTTATTCATTGTCTATGTTATTTTTAGACAGTGCACACCATGTGTGTGTATATATACAGAGACAGTAACAACAACAACAACAACAACAGTATACATTAATATCAAACAATTTCCATAAAAACTATTCAAGACCATTTTTCTTCCTTCGATCTTCAAAGATATACTTTTTAAGACATGCAACACTCCAAGTATCTTCAAATTCTTGTTTAATATGAACTATGAAATAATTATTATTAGTTTATTTATACTATAACAACAAAATAAATCAATTTTCTGTACAGTCCTTGATTGCTCTACTAGTTCAACTTTGTGAGAACTTATTTAAAATTGTCTTGTAGAAGGGGCATTTATTTAAATATTTTTATGAGAAGGGAAGGTAAAACTGAAAATTAATAACTCACAGCAACCTAACAGATTTTCACCATTTTATTTCACAGAATATTTTTAATAATAACATTTGCTAAAATGTGGACTTTGAAACAATATTTTCAAAATCTGTTTTTGAATAAAAATAATTATTTCATATTACCGTATATAAAACTATAATGTTGATAGCTATCACTGATATTAATTTTCTACAAAATGTTTTCCAAGAAAAGTGCTTCATACTTTTGTCAGCTCTTCTTTTCATTGAACAAAAATTGCAATTGTTACTCACTGTCTTAGTCATCATAACTGTAGCTTACTAAAGTTTAAGAATTTGTAGTGTGATTATCATGATGATTATTGTTAACTAAGTTATATTTCAATGTTTAGCTCATATATATATACCACATTAACATTTTATAATAAGATTATATAATTATAATTATAACTTATCCACGATAAATAAGAAATTATTATAGAATATGGGTTATTATTAATTATAATCCCCCACATAATTAGTAATGTATAGGTGGAAATTTTTGCAGGTATAATATTTTGCAGATTTGGAGGTTTTGCAGGGTTTAATTTTTGTGATTTTAGCGAAAATTCCAGAAAAAGAACAGGATCAGTAAATAAATGCAAATTCATCAAGTTTTTTTATTTCTTCCACAAAATAATAATTACAAGACAGTATAATTGTCATTGGAGACTTTAATCATGATGCGTTCAGGTTGTGGTGACTACTTAACTGGTTCTTTAACTCAGTTTGGAGATATGTATGTGGTTGGTCTTCATTGACAATACATGTGCTATAAATTCTAGAAAGGGACACATTTTTGCAGGTTCCAATTTTGTGGAAATAATTTTTTGCAGGGACTAGTTTTTGTGAATTCTCAAAAATCTGCAATAATGACAAAAATTCAACTCCACAAAAATTTCTACCTCTATGGTAATAGCTGGTTTCACTCAATTCCCCGGGATTCAAATAACAAAGGGCATGGCAGCCATGTTGGTGTCCTTAACAAAAAACAGGTATTAATTACAACTCTGTTATTGGACACCAAAATGGCAGCTAATGAAGTCACATGCAAGTTCAAGAACACATAAAATGGATTCTGATTTTCGTTTTTAGTGATGAGCTTTTCTTTTTACTTCAGGGTTCTGTTAAGTTTAATAAATTAATAGCTCATGTGGGCACCATTTCAGAAATCAACCAACAAAGTAATTGTCAAACATGTACGTATACATTATATTACACAGCTTTATTGTACAGCATGTATTTAGAACAGTTATAATAAATATTATAAGATGAACAATAAATATTCATTACAATTGCTACAATTGAAAATGTTTTCAATTCTGTAATTATTATAAATAAATATAATGATTAGGGTGTTCTCTGTCGACATACATTAATTTATAATGTTATTAATTAAAATAATACATATACATGTACATGTCACTATATACAGTGGATTTGTTCGAGTAACCATTAATTTCAATTCATGTTCAAATTCAGCTCCAATATGCATGAGACACAGGCCAAAATGAAATCCAGCCATCTCTATGACAGCAAGATTTTTGAAGTCAAAATAACCATAATTATAGTTTAGTTGTACTGATTATTTTCCAGTTTGATTCTACATAAATTGAGCACTCTGGATGAAATATGTCACTTGATGAAACATCGCTATTCAATGTTGTAAATTTGATTACAGTAGGATTAGATGTGTGGAGAACAAAAAACGTATGTAAAAGGTCTTCAGGGTTCTGTAGCCAAGACACAACCACTCTACACTTCAACCTTTGATTCCTGTTGTATAACTGTATCGACCAGCTCATCAAGGTCTTCTGGAGGTCCAGTACTGGAACACACAAACTCAAATTCCTGAAATGAAGATGAAATTAAGTCTTTAATTACTACATGTAGTAAATGCCTTCTGTTAAGCATGTCTTATGTCCACAGCTGGGGGGGGGGTACTCCCATATAGAACCTATATGGGGATGTGCCCCTAATGGAATGTCGAGAGACTAGACCAACGGCTTTAAAACGTCACTGTTCATGGACAGTGTGGCCCCTGGTAACGTTGCTGATTGAACTTATTGGGACCTTCTGGCTGGCAGTATGTAGATATCTAACTAACTGAGTGAATGCCTCACTTTAACATTTGATTTAGGTCGGATCCCAGTGCCAAGTGGCTGTTGTATTTTTGCAGACTAGATTTATAACTGAAAACACTGCTCAACCTATGTGATACACTGTAACCTTAAGGCTGAAAATTTAAGAACATTATTTAAATTTATTTTAAATGCAAGGTGTAAAAATGAGATATTTTGACACTGACAATTAATGACCAAGTATTAGTTTAAACATTTTGTTTATATACATTTTAAACATTTTAAACCTGCAAATTTTATCACTTGTAACAGATGTTAATTATACTAAGTAAATGCTCTTATATATATGCTGTAGAAATCCTAAGCATCCGATTGTTTCAAAAACAACAATACCTTGCACTATTTGCACTCGAATTGTTTACAAGAAGTATATTATGACTTTGTATACATACATGTATAGGACAATATAACAATACTTTGAATGCAGGGTACAGTCTGAAATAACCAGAGACAGTTAATCGAGTCAGATACCCTTTCACAATCTTAGCAGTACATAGCTTGCAGAGGGGGCAGCTAAAAGCATAATAAACATATAACATGAAAAGTGGTGGATTGACGCAAATGCAGCACTCACCTTGCAGATCTCTGGCAGGATATTGCCATGGTGCTTCCAGCAGTGATAGATGTATGCCACTGTCATTTCAAAAACTGTTGCCTTGTCAGCACTCTGGTCACAGAATGGGATGATTTGCCGAAGCCAGTGCCAGCACTTGGTGATTCTCTCCCTTAAAAGAATGACACCTTTAAATAAACCTCTGGGCACTGATGTTGTTAATTGTCTACAGCTAGAGAAAACATCGAAACTGGGTTCCTGTAATTTGAGATAATAAAACTCCAGGAGTTTTCCTGCAGTAAAAAATATGAACTTATGGTTCTTTTCATTTACAAAACAATTGCAGTACCAAAACACCAACAACAGTTTGCAAACACAACCCTGGCCTGTTTTCTTCAAAACTTTCTCTACAAAAGGCCAAGTGTGTTCCAGGAGTAGATCTGAAAAACCTATTTTTTCCAGAGGTCAATATAGATAAAAGTTTTTTTAGAGTTTTCCAGGCCTATATAGGGCCCTGGAACAAAATTGTGGAATGCCAGCAGGAGTTTTCCAGGAATTCCAGGATTAGTATATGAGTCTAGCTTGTTTTATGATTTGTGCAAAATTCTAGGCCAGGATATATTAATATGAAATATAGTTGTATAGCTAACTAGAACCAAGATCTTGTCTGAGATCAAATCAACATTTACGTAATTATACCTTCTCTTTTTCTCAAGGTCCAAATGAGCCTTCTTTCTGCTTAGTTTTTCTGAACTGGAAACACGCTTCCTTTTCTTTGAATTTGTGGCTGTAACTTCCCTGGTAAACAAACACAAATTTAATGTTAGCAGAATCTCAACTCCATATATTTAATTCAGTGAATTACATGCACTAAAACAGCTTGCCTTGGATTTTCTAATAATAATAATAATAATAATAAACTTTATTTAAGTGTCAATGATATTATAGCA
>JANVCJ010072970.1:0-12277 GCA_026413505.1 Epizoanthus ramosus
CAGAAATCAAGTTTAGCCAATATATATATAGAATATTTTGTTTTTGACGTCAACTCTCACACATTATTGCAATTATCCGACAACTGTTGATGTCTTGCTTTATTTAAAGTTAATTATCTCTTCAATTTTAAAACCATTTTCCAGCAATATTTATGAAAATACTATAAAACTGGGCACCGCGACACAGCCCCTTTAATCACATAGAGCTCTGTAAAGATTTCAGTATGTGCAGTGTCCAACTGTTCCGATTTTGGCAGGATTGTGCTGACTTTAGGTGCAGTGTCCAGATTTTTGTGAGGCTCTATTCCATACATTTGCTGTAAATGTTCCGACTTATCACGTGAACTCTTCCCCATACATTTGCTGTAAATATGTTTAATCATGAAGAAATCTCCCAATTTTTCCTCAATATTGAGCTCCAAAGGACACTCTGTATGTGTCTGAGCTTTTCAATTTGAACAACAGCATGCATGCAGATTAATTTTGTGCCATTATCTAAATTCAGTGAGTGTGTGTGGTAACTTTCTGGTCTGAAATTTTACTGTTCCTCCATTGGTCAATTCAGCATTCCATTGTTTAGTTAACCAATAAGTTTTTTTATTAAGAAACTTTCACAATAGGAAGATTTAGCCAGCCTGATATTTGCACTGTGTTTGGAATAAATGCACTGATGAAATCTCCTGGAATCTTACATCTACAGGGTGCGAAATTAACAGGGAAAAGCTGGAAAAAGCCAGTAATTTTTGGCGTGGGCCGGTAAAATTGTTTTAAAATCACAGATAGCCAGCCCAGTAGGGCCAGTTAAAATCTTAGTCAATTTAATCAAGGTACATTTAGGTTAAAAAAATCCTAATTTTACACCTTATTTCATACATGTATTTTGAGCACTGATCCACTAGCTATTGAAGGGAGTGGAAAAATGAATAAACAATAACACGTTGCTATACATACAAAACTGGGCTGGAAAGGACAGAGTGTTACAAGTACTACTCGCCAGCAACTGTATAACATTCAGTGATCTCAAATGGCCAAATGTCTGACTGTTTCGCCAGTTCACATCACAGGGTAACGGCTCAGTCACAGTGTGACTTGTGCCTGTAGTGATTGCACTTTGAGAACCCAAGAATCATTTTTTAAAGTTTTACTGCATTCTTTGCCATTCTTATTTCATGCCATGGTGTATAATGTTGTCAGACGGCGATTCAGTTTAGTCAATCATCATACATGCATTCAGTTTTAGCAATTTGGTTGTATTTTTCTTGGCACACATCGTCATGCATGTCAAGCTATAAAAAACATCATTTCTACATTAAATAATAATGTGAAAAAAGGGAACATTTATTAAGTCACTCAAATTAAATTATATTATGTAGATGTAGATTTTAACTAGTTATTTTATATAATAGTATTTTATTAATTTATATTGTAGTGATGTTAATCATTTTGGAATTTATTCTGCAGCTATTTGTCTTAAATTTGTTTTAAAAGTACTTGGAAATCAGCAAATCTCACTGAATAAATTAAGTTTATTATTATTTTTATTACTATTATTATTATTATTATTATTGTCAACTGGTATTAAGTCTAGTTAATTAAACAATAATTATAAAATAGTTGCAAGTGTATATAAACTGATATAACACGCCAGAAGTTGTGGAGCATGAGAGAAGTTTAAGAGGAACACAAGGTGAAGCCTAATGTTTCTCTTGCTTCTCAAGTGCTCTACGGTTCAACTTTCGGAGTGTTTATATCATTTTATAGACACAAAAAGCCATTTTATATTGCTTTTATAAAGTAGAAATAAGATGAAGATAAAAAAGTATCTTTATCCTCTGATATACATGTAAACACTCATTTTGCCATCTGTTAGCCAATCAAAGTACCCTAGTAACTTATAATAACTTATGTATGTAGGTACAATGTATACATTGTAACAGTATTTTTCTTAAATACAAATCTTACATTATGTAGAACTTGGCCATTGAGTGGTATAGACTATACATATAATTAGGCTTTGTGTTTGTCAAATGTTTTCTCTCAAATAATTTATCAAACTCACAAACTGTCAGGTATTCTCTTTCAACACAGTTTCTTCAAAGATAAAAATGAAGTACATACAACAAGATGTATTTTTAGCAGTCATAAACTAAAAAGAGCTGAAAGTAAGAAATAGTATTTTAATGTTACCATATTCTATTGACTATCTTGAGAAAATGTTATCCTCCTCATCAGCGTCGAGAGCCTCGAGCAGCCAGTCTGCCTGATGGCCAGAATTGCCATTCCACTCTCTGCCATGTTGAAACTGTCGATATTCCATCAACTTTGTCTTTCTCTTCTCCTGCACACCACCTTGCATACCCAGGATGCAATGCAGCATACCAAACAGGATACAGTACATGCCGCACACACCGGCTGCACAACGGAACACAACGATTGGGCCATACAGTTGATACAACATTGCAACCCCAACACCACCCAGGCCTGTTCCAAAGAACTTGTACACCATCACAAAAAGAGTCTGCATTGTTCTTTCCATTCCATGCGGAGCTGAAACAGCAGCGTATGATGTACAAGCATGCCACATGGCAGTTTGAGAAAGTCCATGCAGCAGTTGTATCGGAATTATTAGCCAGGCATCTTTGATATAGGAAAAATATAAGAAACGACCTCCATAAGCAAGCAACGACAGGAACATTATCCATTCTTGTCCGAGCCATCGTATCAGATATGGAGCCAAAACGTGCATGACAAGTTCAGAAAATCCAACGGTTATTAGAATAAGTCCCATGACAATGGTGGACGTCTTGATATCCTGCAAGTACCACATTATAAAGTTGCTGTGCAAAGATTCTGCTACACCTATCACCCAGAGAATCAAAAGAAAACTCAAGATATGAATATCACAACAAAGGAATTTACAGGTACTACTAAAATGTAGCTGTCCAGGTGCCTTGAGGTCATACGTTTGAAACAATGCCCCAAAAATAAATGATGCAGCACCAAAGAAAGCAAAAATATAGAAATGCAAGTAAAATCCATTCTTTAGTCCAAGGAGGCATCCATATTGTCCAATCACGACAGTTATTGCGCCTGCACCAACCATGAAGCCAAATGAACCCCAAGCTCTGTTTGCTGTCATGCTGCTTCCACGGCTCCACTGAATAATGTCTGATGCAAGACTGTCTCCAAGGCTCTTGATTGGTGAAGAAAGAAACTCGGTAACAAGGATTAAAATCAGCAAAAGTTTAAAGGTGTGATCCATGCGAAAGCCAATAAATTTATACCAGAAGTCGCCCTTGATGTGCCGCCTCATTTGTGTTGACCTAGTGACAGCAGTGGTAGTCACGTGAATGATTGTTTGCTGTGATGTTTCGTGCCCCCTTAAGCTTGTTGAATGATTTAAATGTTTCCTTGAATCATTTTTCAACCTTGGATCCAGAATTCCTCTGCGGCTGCGAGATCGAGAGCTGGGATGGAATTCATTGTGCGAGGAATTTCTAATTTGTGATTTATGCTTGTAATCGCCAGAAGTTTTAATTTGATTCTTATCCAATTCAGTATTAACGTGGTGCCTGACTGCTTCCTTGCTCGATCCCGGACGGGAATTCTGCCCAGCTCCACTTGCACGTGCTTTGGTGAAGAAAATACCTGATGTGTTCGACGAGCGATTCCGTCCATTAAGGTAAGTTTCTTGATTTAACGATCCTGCAAAACTGTCACTGTGTTTGGTCTTGCATAAGTAAGTTCCAAACTTGTTATCGTCCTTCTTGACGAGCCCAAGACACACGTGTAGAACAGTTCCCGCAATTACCATCAAGAGCAATAAACATTTTCGCTTCTCTACTCTTTCTGCGGTCAAACACCATATAGGAGTGCTCCAAAACGAAATAAAGCCTTTTCCTGCTCCAAGCAGTCCCGACTGGAACGCTGTTAGTCCAAGGAAACGATAGTAAACGGGCAGAAACGGAATCAAACTCGCTAAACTCGCTGAATAAAACAAGTTGAAGAATTTTGGCGCCAGCAGAGAACGGTTGATCAGCGAAGACGGTCGATGCTGTTGCCATTCCCCCATTCTTGTCTCTTTACAATCAACAAAATCCGTGTTGCCTAAATGAATTATGGAGCAGCCACGTCAACAATGTTAGCTCCTTCGGACGTATAATTTATGGGAATCAGCTGAGCGCCAAGAAAGCTAAGATGAATACACTTAGAACAAAAGATCCTAAAAGCGGTATTCAATTTGAATTTCATTGAAATGACGTATTATCTCGGCCCAGTCTCTCGATCTTTTCAGTTTCCTCGGAGACGCTTTTTCCCTCAGTCAGCCGCGGGACACATTTCTTTTGTAGAATTACGTTGCCATTGATATTCACAGAGAACCATTACCAAGACAACAGGGCCCGGTTGTTCAAAAGAGGGTTTAAAATCCTGGATTAAGCCAAATTCATCATCCAAATTCATTATCCGTTATCCTCCTTAAATAAGTGTTATTATTATTATTAAATTCAAAAAGCAATTTCTTCACGTTCGAATATGTTTCTGGGGCTTATGGCAGCCCAAACCAGTCTGTAAGGTAGTAAATACAAACATGTATTGGGTTTTTACCCTATTTTTCCCCTACTTTCCAACTGATTAATTTTTATTCTATTATTTATAAAAGGAAACCTCAACTTTTCTATTTTGTTTTTGGCACTTGAAATAAATATCACTGAGTCTGAGATTCAACCGTAAATAAATGGTAATAGTTGTTCTTGCTCAGTCAATAAAATTTAGTGACGCAGCACACAGTAAAAGTCATCAGTTACAGACGGGTAACCGGCTAGCCACAGGCAGCCCTAGCTTGGAAATAGTAATGGGGTCAGAAATTGGGGTTTAGTACATTCAGATTGATAAGACTTTGTATGATGAGATATCTCATCTCATCTCATCTTTAATAATCCTTTGAGTCGTTTAACTATACAGGATGCCTAAATGGTCAGTGGTTTGTGGCGGGAGCCAGAAAATATATAATATATGGCTTACCGCCATTGTTGTTTCCCTGTGTTTCAAACTGATTGAGGCCACAGGGGGTGAGTTTGGCTAAGTTTGGTATTTCTTACAAGAGAACTTCAAAACCCCAAATTTGCCCAAATCACCTCCAACGGGCCCCAATCAATTTACAAGACACAGTGCGGTGACAACACTAGCTATATTTTATTTTCTTATTCTTTTTAGTATTAAATGATGCTGCTTGCCGGATGCCCTGAGACAAGAAAACGTCGAATAAGTGCAAAGTGCATGTGGGAGGTCACAGCATCCCCGGCCAACGGGGCTTGAAAGCCGTGGGCTTATGACCAGGATCAGTTTATGGTATGTAATGCAATGCAATGCAATGTAATGTAATGCGGCAATGTAGTGTACTGACTGTAATGTATTGCAATGTAGTGCATTTATATTGCGCACTCTTCATGGGAATATGTTCAAATGCACATTATACAGACTGATCACATACCCTGGGTGCCAGAGGTTCTTCTCGGCGAGAAGATAAATAAAAATAAATAAATAAGAGGTGACAAAGCACAACACCATCATTAGCCTACTCTTATCCATACATGATCTCAATATACGGTAACTTATAGAGTAGAGAAGAGGTGACAAACCACAACACCAGCATTGGCCTACTCTTATCCATACATGATCTCAATATACAGTAACTAATAGAGTAGAGAGGAGGTGACAAACCACAACACCGGGATTAGCCTACTCTTATCCATACATGATCTCAGTAGACAGTAACTTGTAGAGTAGAGAGGAGGTGACAGACCACAACACCGGCGTTAGCCTACTCTTATCCATACATGATCTCAGTACACAGTAACTTATAGAGTAGAGAGGAGGTGACAGACCACAACACCAGGATTAGCCTAGTGATTTTATGTTCATCAAGGGAACAATGTGTTTCGACTTCTTGTAGAGCTTGTTTGCATTAGCTCAATTAAAGTCATTTGAACCCCGAACCCGTCCTTGCCTCCCCGCGCAATCGGTATGTGAAGAGACGGTTACTGCAGACTGCTTTATTCGTGTCGTTTATACGAAAAAGGACCATAGATGTGTTTAAACGGCCATACTTAAGGCACATCTTTCTAAGATAGCTTTCACTTTGTCATTATTGCCAAACGATCGTTTCCAAACTCAAATGTAAAAATACTGATACAAAAATTTACAGCAGTAAATAATCGGTTTAAACTTGTACAAAATCTGCATACATCTTTCGCGAGATGTTTAATTTTGATTTTGTTGCATTTTACAGAGGTGATGTTGTTTGTTTTCTTGGCGTTTTGTAGTTTTTATCTCGACTAGACCAGTTTCATCCAGACACCCTGCAGTTTAGCTTAGCATTTACAGGTGTTTAATTACTGTATTTATATACTGCGTACTGGCTGAAAAACGTTTACCCAGTCAGAAATAATTTCTTACTTTTTGCATTTTTTGCATTAGTATTTTAGGCAAATGTTCCATCCTCGTTTTATCCACAAGACGTGCCTGTCTGCAAACACAGCATATTTAACCAAGTGAGTACAAACACAATATTGTAAACAAAACCTGTGCGTGGGAGATCTGCATATCGCACAGTTTATCATACAGTGTGTTTACTTAATTAAAGAATAACTGTTTTCACAGAACTTTTAGTTTTACAAAGCAAGTATTTGTAAATACTACAAGTTTTAAAGAAATGATGAAGGCAGTAAGCCTAAGTATATGCCGGCTGTCTCTGAGAAAACTGGTGCAGTTGTTTCACATGCTGCGTTTTTGTCGTACAATTGTCAACGATATCATAGAGATAACGTGCGCTATCGTACAACAAAAACGTTGGAAATCGTAGTGTGTGTACTTGTCGTACCATAGGACATCGTATAGATTCTCGATATGTTCAAATGTTTGGAGTTTCATCGTAGACAATATATCGTGCGCTACTGTAGGAATCGTAGACTATATACTGTGCGCTACTGTAGGAATCGTAGACTATATATCGTGCGCTACTGTAGGAATCGTAGACTATATATCGTGCGCTACTGTAGGAATCGTAGAGTATATATCGTGCGCTACTGTAGGAATCGGCGTCGGGTCAATCGCAATACATTTTAGGAAATCTTTGACAAAAATGGCGCCGGTATTTGTGGACGGAAGACCTAGAAAAGTTCGTAGCAAACCTCGGGGTGCATTGTGTGAAAGGAGATATATCCAAGTTTATCTTCCTGTTCACCCCGCTCCGTTAGGCTTTCATTCCATATTGGCAACCATTTCCAAATCCATAAGCGCTTCGCATTTTGTAGTTTCTACCGTCGCTTTCTACGCTTATAAATAATAAGGAGAATATAGTGATTCTCAATCCGTTCGTGCGCGGTTGCCATTTTTAAACGAGTACGTGCACAAACTTTGTTTATTGTAGAAACGTGTCAGACAAAATCGTAGCGTGTGAGGGCATTTGTTCTTTAACATTTTCCACGAAAGCGTGGGCTATCGCCGTACCGTATAGAATTGTACAACAAAAAGCGCAGTGTCTAAGGCGAGCTTAGTTCAGATAAATTAGTTTGGCATACTAGTTTAATTTCAAACTGACTGCGTAGTGATTATTACTGTTTAGGCCAAATTAGACCAGTTTGGTATTTCTTTACCATGTATGTTAGATTGTAGCTTGTTTGTTGGTTTATTTTCATTAGTCTTAAAAGAGTGCCTGGAATGCACGGACATCTCTCTATAAATAATTCAAGTCACCTTTCAAATATGTTTATAATGCTGTTATTATAACATTAACACTTTAAAAGCTCGAACACTTTTAAAACATAACATGTAACCTGGGTAAACATCGTCTAGAATCTCTTTTAAAAGCCCCAATTGAATTTCACATTGACGAAGTTATTCTAATGCGCAATGTGTATTTGTTCCCATCTCCATTTGGTTCTTATGAATGTTTTTGGCAATCTAAACATGCATTAATTATTAATTCCTAGAGTCAAATAAGAGTTTCCGGTGATTGATTTTGTTTAAAAGTTGTTGGTTTGGAGCGTTTTCCATATAGTAAATGTGTGTAATGATCAGTAATCGTATCCAGAGTTGTTTCTGACTTTGTTCGGTCTAAACCAAGGTTTGGAAATGTATGCAACGTCGGCTATATAGCACTGAACATTAATAATTCAAATCGCCTTTCAAATATTGTTGTAATGGCCGTTATTATATCATATAATACAACTTTAACAGTTCTAACACTTGTCATTCAAAACGGACACACACCGTGTAACCTGAATAAACATCATCTAGGCTCTCTTTTAGAAAAGTTTGAATTGCGTTTCACTTTGACGAAGTTATTCTAATGAGCAATGTATATTTATTTCGTCAATGTGACCATCTCCATTTGGTTCTTACAAATGTTTTTGGCAATCTAAGCATGCATTAATTATTAATTCCTAGAGTCAAATAAGAGTTTCCGGTAGAGCCTTTCCATATAGTAATCATATCTAGAGTTGTTTCTGACATTTTCTGATGGAAAGTTTAAGCCGCTCAGTTATGTACTGAAACAGCGCGACAACCAACTAGTATTACAACAGCTGACAACGGGCGAGATAATCACCCAGTCCTGTTCTGTTATAGTCAGTATGAGTTCCGATGTAATGGTTGCTACGTTCCGTTTTTAAGGGAAGCGTCATAGCCTTATAGTTATAAAACACTGTTTTAACTTCCTGTGCCTGAAATACAAACATATCTGTTCAACGACCCCAGTTTTTTTTCCCAAAATTCGTATCCGTTGCCAATGACGTTTTGGTCTTTGTACCATCTTTAGTTTTATTTTTAATCAAATTCAGTAGGATCACTCCAAAAAGAAAACTGTCTGAATATGTATGCGGATGAAGTTTCCTAGATCGTTATCAAATACGATGTTTTTAAAGAAAATCTAGATAATATACGATTTTCTTAGGTATTAATTGATACGAAATTGATAAACGAGTATAACGTTTTAGGGGGGAATCCTCAGAGAATCATTGCCCTGACGTTTCTTGTGGAAATATCGATATCGGACACTGAATTACTATGTAGTGCCTTATGAATTATGGGATATGACAGCAAAACGTCGGACAGTTAAAATTTCAATTTTTGGCTCGGTCATGTAACATGCCACTCGCGTCATTGTTGCACAATAAATTCCTCGTGAGTGTTACTATTAGTAACTTTATTTGTGTCTGCATGATATGGGAAATTTCATGATCTGTATCTTGACAATGTTACAGCTTCACGGGAGCTTTTTGTGTTGAAGCTCATTAGCTGGAAACGTCACTGTCAGACCATTGAAACTTGTTACTGAGTAACGTGCTTTGGGTGTCATTCTTTGACAGTAAACGTTGGTTCATTTCGAAGCTTAACAAGCTCCGTCTTTGCCTGGCGTTTGTTACCTGTCTAGATTAAAGTGAAAGTTAAGTGTAAACAATTCAAAAACGTTAGTAACAGTTGCTGTATGTTCTTCCGTGCACACAGTGCTTAATTAGTTGTTTTAGAAACTCGATGCAAAATCTCTGCGTGTATGATTCAACGTTATTGTTCCTGTTAAATGCAACGAAACACCTGCATTTAATGCGCTGTCGGGTTTAGATTTGGCATACAGGCAGAACAAATTGGACTGACAAATCTCTAGTAAAATGCTGTATTAACGAAACAATTTGACATGTTGCGGAAAGTGAATTCGGCAACAAACTGTCTTAGATATGTGCTGTTGGTCATTCTTAGTCTCAGTCTGGTAAGTAAACACAAGATGTTCTCGACCAGGCGTGCGTGTTTTAAAATAATAATATGACTTTTGGTTTTATTTTCAAGTGATTCTAAAATAATTCATTTTTTCTTGCAGGTTGGTAAATCGGATTCAAGTTGTCAAAGTTTCGTTGTACCAGGTTTGTGCACATGTTGGCCACTGTAATTTAGAGTTGTCACTTTGACTTCTAAGAATTTATTCATACTCTACGTAGGTCGCAAGAGCGAATACTGTCTTTAATAATTAACGATTCGCGCTCCCAACAGTTGTCCAAAACTAGTATTTGGGAAAAAAACTTAATATCTCCTTAGTTTTTGGAAGAAGATAGGATAAACTATATTTATTTAGTTTATCAGTGCTGACCGTTACTTTCAACGAGGTGATGGCAAATTCGGGTGCTAATCAAGCAATCGAACATAAATTTCAACTGTGCTTAATAAAAGTTTACAGAGAAAGCTCTAAATTTCAACTAGTCTAGCAAACAGCGGTTGCCTGTGTATAGCTTTAACAGCTAAGGAAAAAATGTATTTTAGTTTCGGGGAATCGTGCGGGCACTTTGAAACGTTTTCTTCCGATGTTACCAAAGTGTTGTCAAAAATGTTATCAAAGATTCTCGGAGAATAGAACGTTTGTTTTGTGTTCTCGTAGCGTTTTAAATATTTTTTAACAATATGTTTGGGTTTTGTTAAGGGTCCAAAATCTAAGGCAAGTTGCAGAATGCGTTGTCAATGCATATTTCAGGCATTTCATTTTCCAAGGACTGAAGTTTGGTTCAGTATAAATTTTTTGTAGTTTCCGATATATAACTCTGTTCTTTCGTGAAAAATGTATTTCCCGTTTGCCCTGGGATGTCATTGAATTTTGAATTTCATTTTCCAGACCTGGAAAGTCATGGAATTTTAGTTTGGGTCATGAAAACTCATAGAAAACGAGTTCAGTGTACAAATACTTTATACATACAAAATAGTACATGGTACTTCGCCAGACTACCTAAGGGAATTGTTAGAACTGTATGTTCCACAACGACAACTCCGATCTAGCGCAAAACTACTACTGAAAGTGCCACCATATAACCTCGAGAGCTACGGACACAGGGCGTTTTCAATCTGCGCTCCTCGACTATGGAATGCCCTTCCGCTAGACATAAAACGCAGTGAATCCTTAAACATTTTTAAGAAAAAGATTAAAACTTTCTTATTTAAACAAGCTTTTAACTAAAATTTTATTACTTACCAATTTTATCTTGTTTTTAAATTGTAATTCAATTCTTAACTACAAATTTTATCATATTGTAATATAGACAGTTTTATTCAAGTAATTTTAAAATTATGTATTTTTTTCATTTCTGTAAAGCGCTTTTGGGCTTTTAAGGAAAAAGCGCTATAGAAATAATTTATATTATTATAATTATTATATTATTATTACTGCAATAAACCGGAGTCGTACATGTATATGTGTTTACACATTCAATACCATAACTAAACGTATATAAAAACATTAAAAAGTATTAAGATAGCCTGACTTCAGACTAACTTTCCTTTGCAGAAAGGGTGACGCTCTCGGCGTGAGAGATCCTTTCTCGTTGCAAAGGAAAATTAGCGTCCGAGGTCAGAGTAGTGTTAAGAGAAAACAAGGCTGAGCTAAACTTTCTTCCTCTTTCCTGCTTTAGTATTCTGCTACATTATTCGGTTTAAATTCATACTGTTATTATGTACATACACAAGCGACAAAGTTGTAGACTGTTTGAAAGAAAGATGTCCGAATAAAACTCCAAACTACGTCCTGACATAATCATTCCTCTATTGTTATTGTTAGCTTTCTCTGTGAACGTACCTGTAGTCTGCCTTTAGTGTGCCTTGGCCATGATATTATGTTTGTGTTCAGTTCTCTTGAATCCATGAGTGAATGTGTCTCTCCTTGCAGCATCTTAAATAATGACACAATATGCATTTTGCAAGTCCACAACATGTAAAAAATTCTTATAAATAATAGCATTTGACAAAATAATGCTCTGACAACCCTTGATTTGTTGGGAGCCTCGAGACTGTTACTAACTTCTCACAAATTTTCAAAATTTTCTAGAAGCTGGAGAAAAAAATCGCAAAATGAATCCAATATTTTTCAGCAGTGCAGTATATATAGAAAGACATAATTATATGCATATTATATATATATATATATATAGATACATGTACAATGTAAACAAGATAACTTTAACTGTGTTCTGCCCAACCACCATCCAACCATTCTACAGCAATTACACTATTCAGTCCATACAATGTCAATCTCCGCAGTCTCCAGTGGTCTCAAAATTAGGAAATTGCATTTCAAAGAACTTTCAAAAGTGTCACACTTAAATAATCACACCTTCAGCACTTGCAAAGTCTCCCTAGTTTGAATTTCCAAGTACGCACTAACATGCATTTACATATACAGTAGCACCTACAATGTATTTAACTAGTACAAACTTTATTATGATTGACTGTTGAGAACCCAATG
>JANVCJ010072981.1:0-12276 GCA_026413505.1 Epizoanthus ramosus
TGTTAACTGGAACATTTTAATTTTCATAATGTACCCAAATTGCATTTCCTGTGTTATTTATCACATATTCAGTAATTTAGTTTCTAAACACAGTACAGATATCTCAAGAAATTTCATGTGATCTACTATTTTTAACCATTCGTTTCACTGTGTTCACTAGTTCTATGTTATGTGTGGCTGGTCAAAATAACCAAAACGCACTGCAATTGGCTTTCAGACTCTTGTTCGTATCAAAGAAGAGTCAATGAAAGCTTGTTTCATTGTATTGTTCTCAATACTATTTTATTGTTGTTGTCAACAATGAGCTCGAGGAGAGGACCGAGTAATATGGCGGGAAAGAGTTCCAGGTATTTTATTAAATTGAAATACTAGCTGGCGCTTAATAACCTGACGCCGTGAGATTTTAAATGCGCATCAAACTGAGCCTTTAGTTTGCTTGAAACTCTCAAAGGTGAACATCTGTGATCAGCGTAAGTTGAAGACATTGAAGACAAGAAGAAATGGCGTTTAGCAGTTATCACCCAGATCAGTTTCAATAATTTAAAACTTCTATCAAAAATCATGTAGATACTTTGACTCGCTATTGTGCCGACACTGCTATATTACAATGTTATGCTCCATTTTTGTACAACCTTAAGTAATTTTTATTAAAATTTGTTAGTTGGCAGTAGTTATAGCCTACACAACAGGTGCTCTGACCTCCGTTAGCTCGAAAACTCCCCCAGTACTCGATATACCTTTCTGTTAAGCCGCATTTACATGAGCAGGTTGCCTTGTTCGTGTGTACGGAGTTACAAGTTTTTTCTTGACAACTTTTTTTCCATGACAATTACAAAGCCCATTTTCACAAGCAAGTTTTTCGTTAAAAAAAATTCATTTGCTCATGCAATCCGATAAGCAAGTCTTCGTTGATCAGTAAGTTTTCTTGAAGTTTCCTTTTCACACACGAGCAATTTTCGCACTTAACAAGTTTTTCCTTGACACATTTCCTTCTTCAAAAACTAGCATGCTGTTTCTTGAAGTTAACTTGTCAAAGGAAAAACTTTTACAGCGGCAAACGCGCTACCGATGCCGGTAGGGAACTTTTTAATGCACTTTTGGACACGTTTTTGACACTTGTAATTTTTATTCAAAAGAGTTGGATCAATCTAAGGACGTCAAAATCACTGACGATAGAAGAATCCACAAATAAATATGTGGGCGGGATCGAGACAAGACGTGGCCAGACTAGCAGCAGACACTTCAAAAACACAAAGGGGTGATCGAATTTGAACAGGTTTTCTCGTTAATTGGGCGGGTACACACGACAAATTTTAATCGTGGTTAAACACTTGTACACTTTCCCCTTTAACCAATTTGCGGCCGAGACCCCACGAGAAATCTACATAGATTGTCAATGTATAGATTATGATTGGTCAAGAGGAGCAATTGTACTGTTAAACCAAGCTTGTCTGCTGCTAAACCCACCTCGCGAGATGGGTTAAAATCTGAGCTGATCACAGCGTTTAATTGCAGTTGCAGAGGCACGGCAAAAGCGTCCAATCGTGTCAAAACTTTGACCATGGGTAAAAGTTGTCGTTTGAACCCGCCCATTCTCATTCTCTACAGAGGGCAAACAGATGGAGATTTAAAAAGGTCGAATGTTTTGAACTCGCGACCAAAAGGCACGAATGACGTAATATATCGAGTCAGTTCATGCAATAATAATATTTGTATTTTTAAAATACGTTTTAAAACATCATAATTCAGCTGAGTTTGTTTAGACTGTACGCAGTGTGAATGTTCTGCTTAGTTTATTTTCCGCGTATTTGCTTTATTCCAGTTGAAATCTTGCTTTTGATAAGCGAGCACAAGGGCGATATTTCCGAACCATTTGCCGTCCTTCAAGACGTCCCAAGTTTCTCGAATTTCAATTTAGTGCATCAGTTGTCAGATCATCAGTTTTATCACTGTCTATACTCCAAAAGCGTGTCGGGGATTTTTGATTTGTCGCAACGCTTTTTTGTCAATAAAAAATCCCCGACAACATCTCTTGCAGTTTTTGCCTAACAAACTCGTTTCTCTTTCTATATAAATATTCGATATTTTTTGACAAACAACTACTCCTACAATTGGTGATTGATGCTCTGATGTTGTTGTTCTTCTTTAAATAATTTCTCACGTAAAGTACAGTTGTGCTGAAAGTGATGCCTGCTGACGGAAAGCATTGGGGGATAATGATTCACATATGCTGCCTGGGCCATCTGAACATTCAAAATATTTAGAGCCAGTACTTCTGAAATCATCGGCATTCAATGTCCTAAATAGTTCGAAAAAGGGGCGGGAGACATTGTTAAGGATATATATGAGGAGAAACAACATTGAAAACTTTGCAAATGATATTCCAAGAGACGATGTGATGATAAAATAATTATTCGCGGCTTAGAATATTGCACAGCTATTATCTCACATGAGCTGATTATCGGCACGATCTATTAGAGTCGAACAGAAACATTAAGCAAGAGTAACAATAACATTTTCGATTTTGCAGTTCTTATTAAGAAATGTTTTGTTTATCATTCAACAGCGGTTAAAACCTTGGTCAGATATTGTCGCACACAGTTAATTTGAACAATCTTTGTTATATATACTACCAAGCTCATGATCTAATGAATAATTTTCGTTATTAAAAGCCCTAAACCACAAGCTGTATCTTTTAACTAACATTTAAAAGTCATTTGGCATGTATCAGCATAAGGCGTAGTATTTCATCATTGCCAACGAATAAGTACTGAACCCCTACAAGAAAGCTTTTGGGGAGATGTTAAAACACTGCGCCAAAGCTAAACAAAATCGATCGAGTGGCGTCAATTTGCATTTAAGGGACCTACGGTTGTGAGGCCATTTGCATAACATAGGAACCGCCTCGATCTGTAGAGGCGCAATTTTGTCATGATGTTGCCTGTCATTGCATGTTGCTGTCTCTAGCTAACTTTAGCACTGCTGAATTTGTGAGGATATTTGTTCTAAGGGACACAGTAAGTAGAATATTCCATTTCATTTCCGTAAATTAGATATAATAAATATATATTTTTGATATGGACGTTTTAGCCGAGGGGCCTATTTTAACGGGAGCTTTTATTTGGAATTTTACTTTTAATGTTAACTGGAACATTTTAATTTTCATAATGTACCCAAATTGCATTTCCTGTGTTATTTATCACATATTCAGTAATTAAGTTTCTAAACACAGTACAGATATCTCAAGAAATTTCATGTGATCTACTATTTTTAATCATTCGTTTCACTGTGTTCACTAGTTCTGTGTTCACGGTAATGCGCATGCTCTCTAGTCATGTCAGGAACAAAACCTTCAGTCATGAAACACAATTTGTAAGCTCAACAGGATAACAAGAAATGATAAAATATATATTGTGAAACTGTAAGTGACTCAATTCAGGAAACACAATTTTGACAGCGAATGGATTTAACTTTTTTATTGTCTAGCCTGGACCGAGAGTTTCTAATCCGTTTTAATATTTCCCAATTTTAGCCATTCACGTTCCTTTTCGACTTGTCATAATCATAGCCTCTAAGTAAATTTGCATTTTTACATCTGTTTATTCCATACCGCAGTGTGTTGAACTCACGAAAACCATAGTCCGGTTTAGAAAGTTTCAACCCGAGGCTTGGTCGAGCTTGCTGTATTTCTGTTTATTAAAGATTTGCCCAACCCCCACCCACCCAATCAATAGCTAACTGTCCTTCCTTTATAATAACGTCGAAAATGTATGTCAAATTACTTATTTATAATAATGTATGCTTCTAATTTTTGAAAGGGGAGAGGAGGTTAGTCCTCAAATGCTACTATCTTCATACACAATTTTTAAATACACTTTCTTTGACACACAGGCATGCATGCATGCAGACGCGCGCGCGCACACACATACACACGCATATGTTCACACACACATACACACATTATTCTATAGATACATCTTTTTACACATAGCTCTTGTATATCGTACTAACATACTTCATTGTTTCATTGTGTTTACAGACAGTGCGAGGATGAGTGTTTTCCTGCTTGTTATTACTCTCGCCGTGCTATCGCCTTTAGGTAAGAAGCAGTAATCAGAGACAACGAAAGATAATAATAGAACGTTCATATTAGAATGAACGCTTCGAATACAGGGAGATCGAGTACAAATTAACACCATTATTGTCTGTTCTCCAGCATTTTCACGTGACCAAAATCCTAACGTATGATTGGCTGTTGAAATCGCGATCGCCGATGGGCAAATCTTGTGCCTTTTTGGAACTGCATGAAAACAAAGATTATAGTGCCCTTGGTCGGAAAGGAACAAAGTAGTTCAAAAGACGGTTGTTATTAAGGTTTATTAAGGCTCTGATTCATCAGATTTCGAGGTGAGTTGTTAATAAAATGATCACTTCGAGTTTTAAAATGTTTATTAATATTTGTTTCAAGAATGAGAATGTCTTGATTTCCCTCGACTAGAACATGAATGCGAACCGAGTTCGTTTTCAGTTCGCTTTGGTTCAGTAATTTAAAATCTGAGCAAGTATCAAAACCCAGCTCATGATCATGCAGTGAACCACTAAATTCGGAATAATTTCCAACTTACTTCGGTTCAGGCGCCCAGTTCAGGCGACAGCAACTCGTTATCGGCAGTCTAAGCTGATGCTCATGTAGCGACTTGCCGCGAATGCCAGATGTTGACGATCGAATTTTTATTCCCTAAAGAAGCCCTCGGGAACCTATTGCCGCAGAAAAGTAGTACTATAATTTATATCAAAGCGATAAAATCTGTGAACAACTTCGGAAGCAACTAGCTATATAGACTATGCGGTTGATTGATTTTAAAATACGTGCCGCTAGGCACTAACCGCCATCCAGTTCCAAAAAGGCACATCTGCCCAGTCGTAACCGCGCCTATGGCGATAAAAGGGTCACGTGATAATTCTTGGGAACAGTCAAATTAGGGAAACGTTTTGTGTGCGCAACCTCGAACTTCAAATATAATCCCAACTAAGCCCTCCTCTAATCCCAACCGGCCAACTCTCCTCTATTCCCAGCCAGCCCCTCCTGTAATCACAACCGGTTAACTCTCCTCTATTCCCAGCCAGCCCCTCCTTTAATACCAACCGGCCAACTCTCCTCTATTCCCAGCCAGCCCCTCCTTTAATACCAACCGGCCAACTCTCCTCTATTCCCAACCAGCCCCTCCTGTAATCCCAACCGGCCAACTCTCCTCTATTCCCAACCAGCCCCTCCTGTAATCCCAACCGGCCAACTCTCCTCTATTCCCAGCCAGCCCCTCCTGTAATCCCAACCAACTCCTTCTCTAATCCCTCCTCTAATCCCTATCAAATTCCTGCTCTATTGCCATCCAACCCCTTGTTTAATGAAAACCAATGCCTTTTCTAATGCTAACCATAGCGGAGGGGTTGGCGCAGTGATAAGATCTCTGCCTCCCAACCCTAAGGTCCGGGGTTCAATCCCCGGCCTGGTCGAGGGTTGAATATTTGTGTGACCTTCTTTCCTGCTAAAGTTCATTCAGCTTTTCATCCTTCCGAGGTCGGTAAAATGAGTACCAGCATACATGGACCGCATGAAAGCGGCTGCCAGAGGTTCGCTTGGGGTAAACCGCTTATTGTAATGTGCATATTCATATGGAAAAGGCGCAATATAAATGTACCACTTTACTTTTTTTTACTTTACTTAATTCCAGAAAGATTGTAAATCGTAATCTTAGCTTTATAAACTAAGTACTGACTTTTTTTATTATGGTAAACGCATTGAAGTTAGCCTGTGTAATGCGTCCCAAGAACGATTAGTTATTATTATTATTGTCTATTATTATTATTATTATTATTATTATTATTGTTATTATTATTATTATTATTATCTATTATTATAAGGCTGTTACAAGTACTAAGTTCCAAAGTGTACAAATAACAACGCCACTAAAAGAATCTTTAAATCTTAGGACCATCCTCAAAGATATTTCTAGTTGTAATACCATTGTAATTCATTGTATTATATCTATAATGTTTCAAATTATTACACTGAATTGGTTCCATTAATCGGTAGCTAAGTACTTTTTTCTCATGTACGTATTTAGTTCGTCCACACTGATACATTTTGAAAAAAAGTCTGTGTTTTTGAAAGATAGTGTAGAGAGAGTCAAAATATCCGTACGATGCATTCTCAAAAACCTCCAACGTTGAAGTGTTTTCGAAAGCCACCGTTTGAGGTGGATGCGATCCCTCATCAGTTTCCATTGTGATAGAGTGTACAATACTCCAACTAAGGATTTTTCTAATTGACCATACTAAAACGATGGCGGCTATACTTGTGAACCTAACACAACGAATAGACACATAGAAAGCAAATATATTTTGCGAAATTCGTCCATGTAGTAAAATCATTGTGACTGTTAGGTTTGAAGGTTTTAGAACTTTTCAACGCATTTTTATGAGTGTTTTAGGGCATTCGTGCGCTAAGAATTCTGGCTAAATGTTCCAGTCGCCATCTTTCTGGTATTGTCAACTACTAGTACTGTCAGCTTTCTTGACCCTGATTATTAACAAAGCTTGTGTCATACCTTGTTCACATAACGGACCAACGTATTCGTAAGAACACAAACAGTGGAACGTGTTTGTTGTATACTCTGGAATGCACGACCCTCCGTTCAGACACGGGTTAATATGACACTTACTCTGGGACAGAAACAAAAGTGTTTAAATTAAACATCGGATGATATGGCCTTTTACATAACATTAAGTTCAAAGAGGGGGGCATTTAATGATGTTTGCATTTTATTGCATTACATTATATTTCATTGCATAATATCGTATCGCATCTAATCGCATCACATTGCACTGCACTGCATTGCATTGCATTGCATTAAATTGCATTGAATTTAATTGTATTGTATTGTATTGTATTGTATTTCATTGTATTATTTTGTATTGTATTGTAATTTATTCTTATACATTGTATTTATTGTATTGTTCTGCATTGCATTGCACTGCATTGTATTGTATTGTATTGTATTGTAGTTTTTGTATTGTATGGTATGGTATGGTATGGTATGGTATGGTATGCTATTGTATTGTATTGTATTGCATTGCATTGCATTGCATTGCATTGCATTGCATTGCATTGTATTGTATTGTTTTGCATTGTATTGTATTTTATTGTATTGTATTGTATTGTATTGTATTGTATTGTACTGTATTGTGTTGCATTTATTGTGTTGTGTTGTGTTGTGTTTTGTTGTGTTGTATTGTATTGTATTGTATTGCATTGTATTGTAATTTATTCTTATAAACTGTATTTATTGTATTGTACTGTAATGCATTGTATTGCATTGCACTGCATTGTATTGTATTGTATTGTAGTTTTTGAATTGTATTGTATAGTATGGTATGGTATGGTATGGTATTGTATGGTATGGTATGGTATGGTATGGTATGGTATTGTATTGCATTGTAACCAGAAACAAACATAGTATATTCATAAACAGTCACGCAATCTTCTGTCACCAGTTATGCAAATATGTTACACTTATAAACAATCCTTCAAAAACCTATAACCAGTCACGCTGCGTTAAGAACAAGAAAACTATCATCACCGCAGTAGATTCGAATTGAACAATCTAAGTACGAGCTCTCGTTTCGACGATTAAGAACGTTATAACCAACTCTTTTAATGAAAATTGTCTTAATTGAAAGATATGAATAGATGAGAGATAACATTAAAAAATACTGTGTTGCAATTAAGGATTTAACAAAAACTATTTATCTTCTCTAAATCGGGTTTGCACGTGGTATTGCTTTATTCTTAGTGTAATTATTGCACATCCAACATAAATGTAGGGTTTAATCACTAATTAACCTGAAAAATCGATTAGCATTCCATCCAGGACATCCAGGGGGGGAGTATAGTAATACTGTCAATCGCTGCATGCTTCAGAAACCGGAGTTAAGCGCCGGCTCTGATAATCCATGCCTGCTTCTTCAATCCTATATTGAAGGCGGACTTTACTTTTCTATCATAAACGTTAATCTGTTTCATTCTTTTTGTCTGTATACACGCATTTCTATAAGAACATATGAAGAACAATTAGGCTCAAATTACCAGAAGAACAAGTTAAGGAGCGGGATTTAGAAACATAAAATGAACGCGTATGATTTCAAATCACTAGCACTTGCACCCTAACGTATATTAAACGGACAATTTACTATTTCTTCATTTATTATACTCCTTGTTGCACTTGTCTAAGTTGCCTCCCAGTATTAGCCACCGCTATTAAGGGAGTGTCATATGTAGGATGTAAGAAAGAAATGAAATATGGAAATTCACGATTACGTAAGTTATAAAGCACATTTATTGTCTTCCCTTTGATTATATCGATCAAATTACATGCTAATTTTGTATTATAAGTGTTGTTAACATGGCTTGAATTTCAGTATGATTTTTTTAAATGTGGTTATGTTTTGGATACGCTTTTGGAAATACTTCGTAGTTTTGTTTTGATTTTCAAAAAAACGATTTTTGCGGTTGAAGTTGCTTCAAAACTTCAGACAACCAAAATATCTGAATCTTGAAAAAAATATTAGCGCAGAGGTTTTCCTAGCTATAGTAAACACATTTTACTATGGAGTATAGTTTCTAGTTAGATTTCGAAACATTTACAACGTTTTTCCTAACCTTGATGAAGAAATGGTTCACCCCAGCACTTGGCGCCAGTACAGCAGTTAAATTGTACCTATCGGTTGCCAAGAGCTCACAGTCGACAGTTCCGCTGTTCACGGTCCGTACGTTGAGAGAAATGCATTTGGGTAGTCGCAGACATCGCAAAGTACACTCCATTGCGCTGTCGTCCTGCAACCTCTGAATCAACACTCCTTGCAGACTATGAGATTTTTTGCAAAGAAAATTTCCACGATGAATTGTATCGTCATGAAATAATTCAGCGTCATTCTCTTTGAAAGAAAACAAACATAAAATACTGACGCATAAAGTTTTGAATGCCATGTTTCCGATGAATGCCATTACTAGACTTCAGTGAATAAGTGCTTATTGGATAATTTGGGTTCTTATGAGAGTCAGCTCTTGGCAGCTGAAACCCGGAATTCAAAGTTTAACTGAAGCATAAATTTTAAGATTTGAGCAATTTTGTCTTATCAAATATTGATGCCCTCAAACCCAGCTGGAGACACGACCATCGGATCTTGAACCTACTAAACAAGGTGCTTGCTAGTTATTTTTCTTGGCAATGGCTTTTTATGTTCCAAAATATTTGATAAATTAATCATCTAGCCAACCAGAAAATTTATTTAATATTCTGGAATCCCTCTATGTGCAGAAAGAGAGCTCTAACACATTTTAAACGAGGTCTAGCATCAAACTAATTTGATCTGGGCCTGCTGAGGTTTATTCCATTACACTGGAGACCTTTATCACGTTTTGCAGTTGGTAAATAGCGAAAAAATTGGGGATTTTATCTAGAAATAATGCGACGCTGGCGAAAATTTCAGAAAAGGAAATGTTTTCAAAGAATGTATGGCGAGTTTTGGTTGACGTGCAAGCTTGCACGTCCAATTTAAATTCGCCATACATTCTCTGTAAAAGTTTTTTTTAGATATTTTAGTTATTTAAAAAGTGCTAACATCAATATTTCGATTGACAATCAAAACGTGATAAAGGCCTATTGACCTTGAAACAGCCTACTAAGATATTTCAAAAGTTGTAAAAAATACTGGATTAACACAACTATATGGCGTTTCATCTTGAATACTATTGAAAAAATAATATCTCTAAAGAGCATGTTAGTTTTTATCAGTTACCAAGCGTTAGCAGTTAACACTTCTATTGATTTTATTAACTAAATTGTTACGTAGTGAATCACAAATTTGATTAGAAGTTTCTAGGAAAAAACAATTTACATAGCAACATACAGAACATAACAAATCCCTGCCACTGATCGATTCAATTATTTGTTTGGATCTGAACAGCCCTCGGCTATAATCTTATAAATATGTCTGATTGGTTTTTCTTTGTTTTATATTTGTACTTTTGCATGTTGCATACATTCTCTGTTGCAGAAATCTAGAAGGTGTGTAACTGCCAGTGACTTTGCTTTTATCCCAACACTATTTGCAACTGTGCAACTGTGCAACTTTCCGGGCTTACTGGTCCCGGTTGTTCAAAAGATGGTTAACTTTAATCCTGGATTAAGAAGAATTCAAAAACCAATTTCTTCATGTTCGGATATGTTTCTGGGGCTTATAAAATACTATCGAGTCTTTCTTTGGAAACCCAAAATGGCAGCCCAAACCAGTCTATAAGGTAGTAAATGCAAATATGGATTAAGAGTTTAACCCTGGGTTAGTGTTAATCGGCTTTTGAACAACTGGGCCCTGGTCTATATATTTCATTGACTATGCGAGCACATGACCACGCACTAAATATTCTATTTAGGCCTTTATGGTGTTTTGAACGTCGATCGAAATCTTGATATTAGCACTTTTTAAATACCAGAAATGGAAAGCACAGGTCGAAGTTGGTAGGTAGCGAAAATTTGGGGGGTTTATCTAAAAAACGCGACATTGCCGAAAATTTCTAAAGAGGAAATTTTTACAGAGAATGTATGACGAATTGCTGTTGCACGTCCAATGGAGATTCGCCATACATTCTCTGTAACAATGTCTGCTTCAAAAAGCTTCGCCAGCGTCGCGTTTTTTTAGGTAAAACCCCCAAATTTTCGCTACTTACCAACTTCGACCTGTGCTTTCCATTTCTGGTATTTAAAAAGTGCTAACATCAAGATTTCGACTGACATTCAAAACGTGATAAAGGTCTGTGTTGTAAAATATAATTGCCAAAAGTTCACAATCTAGAGATTGGTGAATTTTATTGCATTTCCGTGAGAGAATTCCATGAACATTAGCTAACATTGCTTCATGCACACTTCTCTAATACAGACGAGGAAAAGATTGATTCGATTCTTCACGAAACTTTCGGTACACGACAAATTACGAACAAACTGGTGGAGGAAATATTTGGGAGGTCCGGACGTGGTCTCCCTGTGGTACCCGAGGTAAGCTATCGGATAGAAAACTGAACCGTATTTTCGTACGTTTTAGTATTTCTAGACCATGGCAGTAAATTTTCATAAGAGCTCTCTTTATGATAATCAAATACTCTATACGTCCGAAATACCCCCTGATAATAAGCCCTTCCCTTCCTCCTCCCCTTCCTCCTCCCACCGACAAAACCCAACGGAGTTTGCAAGACATGTCAAGATAAAAGGTAAATAAATAAAAGTAAATAGAAATAAAACTCTAAGTAAAATAATAATGAGATATATTGCCAGTAAGTATAGTAATAAAAGATGTTTGTTGAATAATCGAAAACTGTTCAGTATTATGCTGTGTAGCTAGGTAATTGTTCTGCGCTATTATGCAATGCATTATGTAGTTGCTTAATGTATCAAGAGCTGCTAGGTACCCTCATTGTAATTGTTCAATATGTGTCCTGAAAAGTTGGGTATATTAGAGGAAACTTGACATGCGAGGATGCAAGAACTCGGAAAAACAAGATAGACCTGTTTCGGAACATAGTAAAAGTCGTTAATCAGTTGAAAAACCAGGAAATATATTTTCTCAAAAGTTAGCTGTTTGACAGTCGGTATTGGATCTGGGTGAAAGTTGTTAGATTTTTTGACCGAAATGAAATGAAATGAGAGGACAGACTTGGTACCAAAAAACTGTTAGCACCTAGCCGCCCTTGAATGTATCTACCTGAAATTTGGTTCATTTGTTTTAATAAACATAAGAACTTATATCTCCAACTCTCTACTGTACATCTTCACCAGAAGATGTACACGATGTACGAAAACGTTTGTGTTTTTTAAACTTTTTCATACAAAACTATATGTAAAATAATTATAATCGTTGTGCAAAGCGCGTTGAACATTTACTCATGAAATTTGCGTAATGTAATTTAATAAAACTTGAACTTGAACTATAACAATTGTAATGTATTATTATGTTATTGTTGTTGTTGTTATTATTATTATTATTATTATTAATATTAATATTATTATACAAGGCCTGGACAACTGAAGGAGTGGCTGTTAGTGGACCAAAACTGTACAGTTATGGATCTATGTCCTCATATGTATCCGAAGCAGCGTATAACATTCCACTAAGTGACGCTTTTCCAGAGTGCGAGGTAAGAAAAATCCCAATATTTTCCGTTCG
>JANVCJ010072992.1:0-12276 GCA_026413505.1 Epizoanthus ramosus
CGAATATGCTACGTTAGGCTGCATCCCAGGATAGATAGGGTTAAACAAACGAATATGCTACGTTAGGCTGCATCCCAACCTAGATAGGGTTAAACAAACGAATATGTATTATTACTATTTAAAAAATAATAATAATAACAAAAATACCACTAGATTTTGAAATAGCTAAGTAAGTCGGCACTTCTTACCTGGGCTGGAGGTCGCAATTGTACTTGCTGATGTTGTTGAAGAAATTCTGCTACTAATAATATTCGTTGAAGCTGATGGTTTGATAGAAGCTGTGGTAGATCGTACTATATCTGATGTATGGTGCCCCTGTGATCTGGTGACAGGAATGTTTGTGGTCGCCGAGCTCACATCACTTGTAGGTGTTGCTGTGTAGGTTGCTGCAAGAAGAGACCGAAATTTCAGGAGGTGCCAGTAATTCCAGTGTTTTCAACGTAATTACTGGAAATATTAACCTGTGTTGATGCTGTCTATGTGTTCAAAATTACAACTGTTGTTCGACAAAATGAGATCACATTTCTTCCCATTGAAATATAAGTGTTTTCATACATACAAAACTAAAATCTTACCATAGTTTTCGTTGGTACGCAAAGTAGAATATTTTATCTTGCTTTTAGTTTCGTTTTGGGCTGACGTCAATCAAGCATTAGTTTGAAAACTGTAACCAATCACAAGGCACAGACCCCAGATACGTACATTTTGCGCAATTGGCATGACCGTCGGGAAAGCGCGGGTCTGTTTGAAATAACTCCAAACAGGACAAAATCTTCGACCTCGCGTAGGAACGAAAACAGTACATGGTAATCACAATGCCCAAATTGGTAAAATGCAAGGAATTGAAATTATTAACAAGGTGGTTGCGCAACGGTTTCATTTAAATCTTCATTTTGGAGAAATAAATGCATTAATAGTTATTTGGCGTGAGCTGTTAAACCGCTTACATCGACGTCTTTTGTTCTTGATATCATTTAATTAAAAGCTAAATCTCTACATACGTCCTTTTCAACACTGTTTCTGATACCGAATTTCTAACAGGTAAACTGCCAGATAAACTTACCTGGAAATGAGGTGCCAATTGTAGATGCTGTTGCTGAAGATATGCTGCTGCTAGCAATTATCGTTGAAACTGAAGTTTTGACAACGGCTGTAGTAGATCGCGGTACGTCTGTTGTTTGATGAGTCTGTGATGTTGTGACAGGGATGCTTGTGGTTGGAGAAGGAAAAACAGTTGGGGTTACTTGACGTGTCACGCTTTCCTCTGCAATTGTTGTAGTTGGGAGAATCGGGATTGCAGTTGTGCTTCTGAATCTGATTGTAGACGCTGTAATCGAGCGCTCGTGAACTGGCGTTACAGTAACACTTCCAGTCTGCGAAGAGGCCACTGAACTCTCCTTTTCAATTGTTGTTGTTGTTGTTTTTACTTCTGCTGTTGTGTTTACTGCTGTAGGTGCGGTCCCTATCGTTGTCATTATTGTAACTGAAACACTTTGTAAAGACTTTGTTGCTAGGACAGGTGATGATAATATGGCACGAGACTCGATATCTGTTTCCACGACTAATGAAACAGCTGGGCTTGGTTTAAGAGTACTACCAGAACTTCCCGAAAGAGTGCCGACAGTTGTAGCAACCAATATCACAGATGTTGGGTCCTCTCTCAAAGAAAGTTTATCAGTAGAGATCGCCGTGGATTGTGTAATGGCCTTTTCTGGAAGCCTGGTTGGAGTGACAGAAGAAGAATTAGACACGCTTCTGCGTGGTTTCGCAAAAGTGCGAGAAGACTGTGAAGCAAGCTGCTCTTGAAAGTGTTTCATATTTCCATGTTTGGCCGCAGTGGTGGCGGGTGGTAATACTGTGCTGCCGTTTTCGGTTGAACCTAGAACATAAAGTTAAACTATTACTCTTTGTAAATCTAAATTTGTTAAACGTAACTAAGTGCTATAAATATCTACATATGCCTGATGACTTATACGAAGAAAGTAGAGAAATTATCGAACCTATTTAAATGAATGCCCACAAGCTCTTGGCCTGTCAGGAAACGGCTTTTGAAAATGTTTTGGTATATAACCAGACACAGTTTTCTTCATACCTTTATGTTCATGTTTAATACAAACATGAAGGCATTTATTTTCAAAAACTATAGATCACGTGTATATTGACGTCGTATATATTTCAGATACGATTTCATGACCAATATTATGATCTTATATAAATTAATAAAAACCGCTCCAATTATGTAAAGGTCATTTTGTGACTGTCAGTTCTTTAACAAGCTACCTGACTGTAAGGGACGGACCATTATTTTTTTGGAGGGGGGTACATACATACATACATACTTTTATTATCATCTCCCCAGAAGGGAGAAATTTCGAAAAACATTGCTTGCAGAGGTTGAAACATCAAAATAAATTGTTTGCAAGGGTCTCTAGTATAAAAAAAATGGTTGTGAGCTGAAGAAAAAAATGTTTACATGGGTGTAGTTATAAAAAAAAACCAGTTGTTTGCACATGGGAATTTCTCATACCCCCCTCCAAAAAATAATGGTCTGTCACGAATTCTTTTTGTTTACATGATACTTAGTAGTAAGCAATTAAAATTAATATTTCGTGTGTTGCAGTACAGTATAAAGGAGTAGCATATATGAATTCACACTTGTTCAGGGGGCGGAAAGAATTGGACCCAGTCAACTTAGCTGGCTAATTACTATGATCCCTTATCCGGGATATCGTGATAGCCCTAATTAGGCAGGTATAGCCGAGGTTCCGCCTTCTTTTCATTCCAGCACGAGGAAAATTCCGGAAAAGCAGTATTTCTTATTTTTGAAACTTACTCGACACGCCCTGTGTACCCAGGTAGTAACTTGTGCTTTGACATCACGCACAGAAGAATATGCCAGTAATGTGTACACACATTTCTTGCCACGTAAAACACAGTTTTATCATTTATACCTTATTTATTTTGTATTTTTTCTTTTGCTTTACCAAAATACACAAATTAATTATATTAGTTCTCGCCACCACATCCCACTATCCATGATGTCGCAAGACTAATCTCTATTTTAAATCAGAGTAAATATTTCAACGTTAATTCATGCAACGTTAAACAAATCAGTTCTATTTAGTCTAGCATGCTCGACTATCAACTGTTAGACACCGAATGTTTCAGTAAAGTTTTACTCATCGCATATATGACCTCGCATCTCTATATAATCATTATCCGAAAAGTATAATCTTTTTCCAACCATCCCTATTTTAAATCGTGGAGTAGCTATATTATGGGGTCATTAGTTATATAACTTGTAAATTCCCTGATTTAGCTATTTAGCTCTTCAGTTAATTTTCCGATGGTTTTGATGGGCATTTGAATATATTTTCATAGGATTGCGGAGTTTAGATTTAGTGCAGTTAAAGATAAAGCATTTACTGTAATATACATATGATAATTAAGGACTGAAGACAAGAAAAAGAGCTTTTGCCACTTCTCTGTATTGAAAAAGTCACAAATATATTTTAAAGGGTTTAGAAATCAAATAGTGTATGGTGTATATTCCAGGAAACATGTTATCCATTCTAAAACTTCAGCTTGACAAAAGACATTCTCATTTACTCTCCTTTGCAAATTACCGAGCGCATATAAATAGTTTTAATAAGAATAACAGAGAGCCTGTAAGCTGTATCTTTGCAGAAGTACTTCGCGATCAGGACATGTTCCGACCAGTTGTGACTTGTGTTCGAGCAGACGCGATTAAGCATATTTCTGAACAGTGTCAATGAAGTAACATTTATAATCTTGCTACAAGCTATTTTCGTGCAAAAAATCTAACAAGGAGACTATACATATCCGAGCAGAACTTACCAGTATGGACCGAGGTATTGCCTGAAGATTCATTCTTTGCTGCTGACGTTACAGGTACTGTTGGAAAGTCACTCTCTGGAACTTCCGCCTTGAACTGCGGCGTGGGACTTGAGGCCATGTTCTCTGCATTGTGGTTTCTCGCTACTGATAATAAACTCATACCAACTACTCCAATGATTGCTACAAACACCAGCAATCCCGCGACAGCTAAACAGTTGAATCTGCTGTTTCTGTTTCTAAATGCCGAGAAGTTTGGACTTGGTGTAACCTCCACATCAATTCGCCGAGAACTTGGGTACTGCAGATCTGCAGTATTATCTGATTCTGACGCAAGCAGCTCCCGATTTTCCACCTGAACACTTGGCATATAAACCGACACCGATTCTGCTTGCATTTGTTCTCTACTTTCTGTCATTGTAAAAGAATGAGTGGCTTTGCTGTGCTGAAGTTTCAACTGCTTCTAAAACGAAAGGGAGAAGTCTTAAATAGGAGCCTCAAAGAGGAAGGAATGTTCTTTGGAACTGACGCGCCTTAAGTATTTTTTCCGTTTTGCCATTAACCGGCTTTACATATAACAATGATCTTCCGGTCTTACTTAACAATTATATTTAGACAATTTTCCTTATGTTGTCTTGTCAGTCATGTCCAGTCAATATATATTCTCTTTGATCTTCCCATCGAGACTGTTTTTACTTAGTCTATCTAGTCCACACACAAGATCACTAACACTCTTATTTTGTTTGGGTATTGAACTTTATTTCTTTGTCAGTTTACTTAACAGTCTGTCGGTCAAGTATCTACTATCTACTGCCTACTATTTATTATCTAGTATATCTACTATATTATCATTGTATTTTAGCGTCACTGCCCGTTGCACGATGTCTTCCGGTCATATCTCCCATCTTTTACAATTGACTCTCCCGAATAGCCCTTGCCACGCATCCAAGACAACAATTCTGTACATTTTGATACTTGCAGTGCAGAATTATCAGAACATTTTCATGCACATAATTACAAATAACATTTTGCAAAGTATTCAGCTTGGACATGGTCACGTTGTCATGCGATTAACCTTTTGCCCGCTAAAGATAAGAATTTGAAAGCGAAGGCACTAAATTCAAGCCGGAAATATTTAAAAACGCAGAACACGATCACTCTCTATTCAGTTCCTGGGTTTGCAAGCACTATTGAAAACTAAGTAAAATCTCTGTAAAGTTGACACACTCAGAGTGTGATATTTCTCTTGTCAGATATATATGGCATTTCTGCTGTTAGATCTGAATTTTTTTTTCGCAGCATCTGACATTTTTTTCTTCTCCGGCCGAAGATATCATCTGTGATAATCATCCTGTCAATAAGTATTTTCCAGTTGACTTTAGAAGAATGTTTATAGTAAATTATGAATTGATATAGCAGCAATAAGGAAAGAACAAGTCCCGTTTCTACAAAATTGAAAAAATAGAAGTAAGATAGAAAAAAGTACGCGCACCAGTTATTACACCTCCCATATTCACACACTTGCAAGGAAAACAGAGATACCCAATATAGCTACATATCTCTACTAAATTTATACCATCCACACTCCATGTACTAAAGTCTTAAAACATTTTAGAAAATATAAATAAAACTTCCGATAAAGTGCGTCAACTTAATGACCCATTTAAAATAGCATGATGTCATGCACCATTCATTTTCAGTGTAGCTACTTCAGTTTCCAAACAGGAATTTACAAATGTCTTATCTGCAGCTATTATAGATGTCAAAAGATCTTGTTGTTCTAACTTACCCTACCTGGGTTGAAAGTTAAGCACCTGGGGTCGAATTTTCACGGACGTTTAAAATATTAATTACAGAACACGATCACTCAGACCGCTTCCTGGGTGTGGAACTGACGCTGAACACAAAGTCGGCCAACTATGCAAAATTAAGGCATGTAGCATGCAATATTAGTCCCATCTTAGACTTAAATTTCGTATTGTTCAGAATATGACATGTCTATTCTCAGAATATAATATTCAGTTCTGTTCTCAGAACTACATGACGTTCCTATTCTCAGAAATACATGACATTTCTGTCAGTCTCACAATATGATATGTGGTCGTTCTGTTCTCAGAATATGATCTTTTTGTTCTCAGAATATGCTGAACATAACATGAAATTCTGTTGTCAGTATATATATGTAACTATAGGATTTTTAACCGACAGTGCCATTAATATGTTTTCTTAAAGACACTTACCTTATCTGTAATTACTGTTAAGAATGCCAATCTCATCTCTGAATAAAAACAACTGAGGAACTCTATAACCAGAGGATACTAAAAGTTTCTAGTTCTGTGGTGTTTATTTGGACCCTGTTTCGAAAATGACTGCTTTCTCTACTTTACTTTTTAAACTAAAGACTATTTAAGTTTTCAAATTATTCAAGAAAAATTCCGTTTGATTTAAGGGTCATCAGATCAAGGACATATTTATTAAAGGTACGATGCGTTTCAATTCAAGATATTTGCTAATTTGTTGTACTGCATCTCTATTACTCTAACGCGAACAGTTCGCTTCAAACTGCCATTACCGTAGTCTCCAAACTATTATACTTTTTTATTTGTGTATTGTGAAATATATGTTCATGTTTGAGTTGCTCAATTTTATAGTCACTATTTCTAATATAATACTTTATAGTAGTTTGATTTACTGGATTCGGAAAAGATTATGCCAGTGATTTATGCTATAGCCCTGCGGAGAAAAATAATGACTTGTCTGTAAACGGTGTGAAATTTGGGCTAAAATCTTGAACAAGGACACGATCTGGAATACAATGTACTACACACTATTGGTAATCTAAAAGAACATTGAAAGATATTTTAGTGTGAAAAGTAGGGTCAGATTATTCACTGACACTGTAGTCTAACTATACCCTCACTACCAACTGATTTGTGACACCGTGTGAGTCAATTCAAACTTCTTACTGAGTAGTCAAAAAAGCAAACTCACATTAGAAACAAATTGTACTGTATTCCAATACAAAGTATTCACAATAACATCGTAATTATATTATGTACAAACAGCTTGTTCTATGCAAATAAACACTGTTGATTCTTCAAAGAGGCCTATCACTTGTAAAGTAGCCCTAATATATATACAACATGAACCATATCAGTCGTAGCATATCTTCCATGAATGTCAGGTTGCTACTTCTTTCAGAAGTTAATACCTGATTGTAAAACATGATATACTCTGGAATATCAACTAATCCAGCCGCCGTTGGTTGAACCAAAAAGTGTTACTTATTAGTAATGGTTTAGTTGAAAAATGCGTACAAAACAATATGCTCTAGTTCTTCACAGAACATTCTATACTCCAACTTCTATCAACGCCGCCGAAAATTATTCTCAAGTATTCTCCTTGGACTGCTTTAAAATAAGATAGACTTCGGAAACATTGAAACATGAACAAAACAATTGGAACAAACATTGAGGCATCACATTTTATCAGTATTGCCTCATATATAATAAGTTAAAATGTACAGTGCATCTAAATCTGAACACCAAAAGTATAGTATATGGGATAAATTTCTCTCTCTTGTCTTTGTTATCTAAAACTCACTTACTTTTAAAATATTGTATAGCAGTGAAAAATAAAAGAGTTCATAAAATACCATAATTAAATTATCAACGTAATCAGAGAATATGAACTGAGATAAAAAATGTACTTTTACTTTTACTTTTACTTTTTTACTTTACGATAAAGAACGTGTCTGTTCTAGGCCGGGTTCTTGGAAACGGCATTTTATCGTTTTACAAACGCTTTACTCGTCAGATGACAAGTCCTGTCAAATGTCATACAGAACTGATAGCAGGCAATATTAGAAACAGCAACTCGATCAAGAACGAACGTGCCTGTAACATATTAGAAATGTTCTGTACCGGGGTTTTTGCAAACATTTTATCGTTCACAAACACTTCAGCTCGTCAGATGACAGGTCCCGCCAACTGTCGTACAGAACTGATATCCTATACAGAAAGAGTTGTGTGGAATAATGTAAAGAGTTTGACTGTAAGGTAAAAAAAAAATTAGAAGTATCAGTTCTAACAGTTCTTGAAAACATTTCATGGTTTGCAAATATCTAGCCTGCACTGTACAGAGAGGTGATAAAAAAAAATAGAAATAGTTATGTACACCATGAAAAAGGTCTTGTCTGAATTAGAAGAAATATTTTATCGATTGCTGATATTTCAGCCTGTCCAATACGCGTTTCCATAAGGCATAACGCTCCTATCATAAGAACTGCTAGTTTATAGAAATTAAGTTATATAGAACATAATAAAATGGCTTCCTGTAAAGATGAAACAAATAGATACGTTCTAGGAACAATTTTATTGCTGTTACTTTAGCTCGTCCAAACACAACTCATTCTCGTCAATTCTCCTTTTGAATGACCGTCCAGCAAAACTCTCCTACATAAGTGATTGCGTATAGAGGGACATGGCAGTTATCTTGAACACGACAAACTGAGGAATTGTCTGTATTAACAGTAAGATGACACAATTAGAAGTGTTCTGTGAAACATTTTAACTATTATTAATACTTCAGCTCCTCAAAATACAATTATCATAATACTCTCCTACACTCCTACAGAACTGATCAGCGTAGAGAGACATGCAGTTATATTGAACATGACAAAGGGCTTGTCTGTATTAACTGTAAGTTATTAGTATATGTTAGTATAAGTTTTTATTATGAGTTGAATCATAATATAAGTGTTCTGGGAAACACTTTCTCAATTATCAATGCTTCAGCTGTTCAAAACACAATTCTCGTTAACTCTCCTACACTGAGACACTCGGTAGAGGGACATGCAGTTATCAATCAATCAATCAATCAATAGACTTTATTTAGTGAGGGTGACACGTGACAGTCAAAATTTATACTGAATACGACAAAAGACGTGCCTGTAGTAACAGTAGGATGAAACAGATTATAAGTGTTCTGGGAAATATGTTGTCGGTTGTTAATATAGCAGTTTATCATAAGGAAAATACCCGTTAACGTGTGGAACGTACACATGACAAGGAGCATGCATGACAGCGCTATAATATATTATTAATATATATAATATAAATTATTATTAATTAATATTAATATATATTAATATGTATAATATATTAGCGCTGTCGTGCATGCTCTTTGTCATGTTCCACACATTAAACTAGGAGAGTTAACGGGAATTTTCCGTATGATAAACTGCTATATTAACAACCGGCAACATATTTCCCAGAACTTATAATCATAAGGTCAGCTCTTCTTTAATCTAGTCATGTGCCGGCTGGCGTTAGAGATGGCGATCTTTTGAATGTGTTTATTAGTAGAGTATGAGCATGAATAAATGTATGTTTATTGTACAAGAGTGCTAGCAAACACCAGGCAAGATTGTGCTTAGTTCCGAGAGTACTATTGAAACCTGTGTGACATATCGGAATAAGTAGTACTATATATATAGCACCAGATGTGCGGACCATCTAAATGAAAGCTCTAGTGATGAGTACTGTTAATGCTTTGAGCCCCTGAGAGTGACTTTCAAAACTGAGAGAGTTTCATATCTTCTCGACCGGCATGGGTAAAACATTAAGTATACTGACCATTCAAATGAAGATCACGATAAGAAATATTAACCCTTTGAGTTGTGAGAGTATCTTTCACTGAAACTGGGCCAGTTGTCATAACTCGTCAAGACATGGGTAAACATAAAGTGTATATAACCATTCAGATGAAATTTCTCGATAACCCTTTGAGTTCCGGCTGAGAGTGCCTTTCAAGACTGGGTTAGATTCCGCAAAAAATAGACAAAAAACACAGGTTATCTTTCACAACATTAACCAAGTGAGATGCCATTAGTACTATTAGATTTCAACACATAGGTAACATGAACACAAAGTACGACCACTCAACCGAAATCTATTATAAAGTTTATTCTTATTTTTAAATAAAAAATATTAATATCATTAATCCCTTTATTATTTTTGCATCGAAATCAAAGTGTTACGATATTTGAGCCTTCTACTGATTAAAGAGAACAGCTACGATACAAATAGTTGATCCATCCAGAGTATAATGACTTGGACATATTAAACATGAACTAAACCATGGGTGGCATAGATACAACTTTATTTAAACACTGAAAATTATCAGTAAAATGTAAAATAAAATCATACATGCAAGATACACTGGTTTACGTGCATGGTTGCCGTGTGGGAGCCCAATGATGAAAAGTGACTTTTGAGCTTGCTTGAAAGACCTCAAGACTGCAGTTTCTTGATTTAAGACATTCGGGAAGATCATTTTATAGAACACCACCACTGTATCCAAAACTTCGTTTTAGGTAGTCTGTTCTGGGTTTTTCTGGATACGTATATATGTTGTACTAGATAGTTTCAAATCATCAACACATTTAATTTCAGCAACAGAGTGCATTAAGGGAGACGAGAAGTTAGCATCTTGGTGTGTAGAGTATATGTTACATGGAACAGTGTCAGCGAGGAAATAAGAAAGATGGAAAACCGAGTGTTGTGTGTCGGAGGAACATCTCAGTTCTGCTTCTCCAGACGGCATCATAGAACACTATTTCAAGACTCTCGTTACTGATTTTTGTCCACTCGTACACGCAGCTCGTACACAGGTCAGGGCATATCAAGTAATAAGTGTTCAACGCAAGGCTGCGCGATTCGTCTTTTAAAAGGTACATATATGTACTGAACACCTATAATCATTAGATATTTTCACATCAGTGTGCCACATCTACTAATGATTTTTTCTATTTGTATCTATTCCGATGTAAATTAACAAGTGTAAATAAAAAGTTGTTGTTGTTGTTGTTGTTGTTGTTGTTGTTGTTGTTGTTGTTGTAACCGAACTCAATTAGCCTACACTTATGTGAGCGAAGGTGCTTATATCGGAACTGACTTCTACCCCCCTCACTTCTCTCTTCTATATGATTCAGAAATACAAGAACTTCACACAACTTCAAATTTAATCACCCAACTTGCAGTGTAAATACCAGTGTGGAACAATTTACCAGTAGATGTTGTATATATCCCACCAACCTAAGTTATTTCCAAGCAATGATTAGATGTCCGTCCGTCCTTATTTATCTAAGGTATGTTCATAACTATTATCGGCATCTTTTTAAGTTTTATTTATCCAAGTTAGGCGTATTATAATTTATTTAGAGTTGAAATTTATTTGTTATTAGAGTCTACAACATTGGACAATTTTGCATATGTTAACACGCTGATCTCTGTTGCCTGGATGAAGCCTAGCTATTTGGCAATTACACAAGCTCAGATTAAAGATGACATACTTTGCATACCTTATCTTACAACTACCGGTGTATGGTGAAGTAATACCTGCAGCACTTTCTCCATTAAACCCTTATCTTTGCTGGGGCGATTGACGGCAACAGATACAACGTCAACACATCATTCAATGAAACTATGAAATATTAAACTTCTAGCTGGTTGGTTATGTAAATTGTTCCAAGATAAAGTAAAATTCCAATCACACCACATCACATAAAAGGGATTCTTAAAATACACTTGATATGAGACGGCGGTTCCTCGGCTTTCCCAAGTACAGTTGTATTGCAGAAGGGTGCCGATAATGTATGGCATGTGACACTTGAGTATTATCAGTTTTTTCCACTGTCGTAATCAGTATATAGCATTCCAATTCTTAAATAATTAAGAAAAAACACAACAATCCTTCCTTGGCTCTTAAAAGTTGTGACAGCAGGTGGTGTAGGGGGGGATATGTTCTCCCACACCCCTCTTTAAGTTGCGCTATACACATACATGTAAGTAGCTGAGAGCCTCTGACGGCACCAGAAGTATATTTTCAAAATGTCTCAATTTCCAAACATTACTTGGGGAGCATGAACTTCAGATACCTATTAGGCCTAAATTATACTAGAATTTTGTGCTTCCTCTCCTCCCCCCTCCCCCTTGCCTAAGCCCTTGAGCTAAAATAAAAACGGAATTTTTACATCAACCAGCGGTGTAAAGCTACCGGAAACCAAGATGCGTTTCTCGCGGTAGCCGGTACCGACATACTTGATCGCCCAGGACGATTATTTGGCTCTCGTCACGTACGTGAAGGTGGTCCATTGTATTGTCACCACCAATAATTACAGGAAGAAGACAGTGACCTCATCATTACTCCAGATTACGGACACAGATTGCCTGTCTAAGGACACGATTTTCTACAATTTTTGGTAGGATTTGACTATTGAACCACTTGTACGGAAATCCCATTTGAGACAAGCGACAAGAAGCAAATTTATGTTCACTAATTATTTTAATATTTCATGTCAGAACTAGACTTCTTACAGCAATTTCATTTCGTACAAACTGGTTTTATATTAATTAGTAG
>JANVCJ010073003.1:0-12275 GCA_026413505.1 Epizoanthus ramosus
GTCACACAAATGTTCAACCCTCGACCAGGCCGGGGATTGAACCCGGGACCTTAGGATTGGGAGGCAGAGATCTTACCCACTGCGCCAACCCCTCCGCTATATGTGGAGGTTGAAATCTGCACCGGATGATGGGCTCGTCATATTACCCAGTTCAACCTATCTACAAGACGCTATCTTTCATATTGTGTACTTAAAATGTTGCTAGGAAAATGGAAATGGAAAAATAGGTGGTCAAATGGGGATAGGGTGGTACCATGCGAGGAGGAGCTTTTGGTGAAATAAGTGGGTCCCTATCTGGGGCATGTGATTTACAGTACTGATCGTGGGAAAGGTATCATACCTTGCAAGGCCTCGAGACAATTTTGCGTGGACCTTGCAAGGCAAATTAAGAATACCTCATAAGCTGCATGGCAAATCTTACGAGAGATTACTACATTTTACAATATATAATGGTATAGAGCTGTAATTAATGCACAAATATCATTCTTTGGAGCTTAAAGTTTTGAATTTGCATGTGTTCTTTGGAGTATGGTGCATTTCTATTGCACCAGTATCCTTATTACCCCAAAGGCGCTTAACATTATCTCTAAGTTTAAGATCATCCATTTGTTAACTGAAAACGATGTTGGAACCTATTTTAATGGAAATAAAATCGGAATAAGCCCTTTCAAATAAAAACATTTTCAGCTTCCTCTTAAAACTGTTTATAGAAGGACTTATTCTGAGTTTAAGAGGCAGTTTATTCCATAGGCGAGGAGCAGCTGTGCTGAAAGCCCTCTCGCTATAGGATAGTAAGTTTGCAGTAGGCTCCTCTAAGAACTCCTTTGTAGTAGAACGCAGGGGACGGACATGCAGTCGAGTAGTCCCGTTCCGAGGGTTAAATTTGTGCGACCTTCTTTCACTACACCGTCTGTGGACAGGGACGCTAAGCCATTGGTCTAGACTCTCGATGTTCTTTTTAATAGAGGACTTAAAAGAACCCACATACTTGTCGATAAGAATAGGGTAGTGATCCCGGTGTTGTGGTCTGCATCTACACTGTAACTGGCAACCATTTGCGCCATATACATGTACATATACATGTACATAAACATTGTAAGGCACATCACCTATCGAGACGTTATGTATGATGGCCACTATAATATAGGCACTGACATGGGTTTGTCTGTGGTTTGCATAGAACAGCTCACTCCTTATATACAGTACATATGTATACTTTATTGGGATTTTTAAATTATGAATGAGTCTAGAATAAGACTGAGATACAATTCTCCTTTCATTTATATTTGCAGATGTGTGCTCCAGCTGTGGACATGTTATTGCAGAGCATGAATACACATTCCGAGTGGAGGGTGACTATCAGGTATCACTTGTGAGCAGAAAGCTTGTTTCTTGTGGGAGGGGCGGACGGGATGGAGGGTGACTATCAGGTATCACTTGTGAGCAGAAAACTTGTTTCTTGTGGGAGGCACGGACGGGATCGAGGGTGGGTATCAGGTATCACTTGTGAGCAGAAAACTTGTTTCTTGTGGGAGGCACAGACGGGATCGAGGGTGGCTATCAGGTATCACTTGTGAGCAGAAAACTTGTTTCTTGTGGGAGGGGCGGACGGGATCGAGGGTGGCTATCAGGTATCACTTGTGAGCAGAAAACGTGTTTCTTGTGAGAGGGGAGGAGGGGATCGAGGGTGACTATCAGGTATCACTTGTAAGCAGAATACGTGTTTCTTGTGGGAGGGCCGGACGGGATCGAGGGTGGCTATCAGGTATCACTTGTGAGCAGAAAACGTGTTTCTTGTGAGAGGGGAGGAGGGGCTGAAACTGCCCGCGGCCATAACTCCCAAACTATTAGATATAAGGGAACAAATGTTCCATTTCCAATCTAATGGTACTTAATAATTTTAATTACGACGACGTTATGTGACGTTATAAATACGCCATCTTTTCTTTTGGCCACTATCTTTGAGTTTTTAATGATGTCAGAAAATTGTAATAATTTATTAAGATAATATAAAATAAAGTTTAAATATCAACTTTGGGTAATAGAAACAATAATATTAAAGCAAAAAATCCCCAATAAATTATATTTCAAGAAAAATGTTCTCAAATTTTGCCAGACATGTTACTCTAAACAAGGTTGCCATGGAAACATATTACGTAATATGTACAGCGTGGTCAGATCATAATGTTCACTGGTAAATATTAGGAAAACGCATGAAGTTTCAACAGTATATTTTGAATGGTTCTTAAATTATAATGTCTTGAAATCGGCGCAGTAAATTTCAGCCCCCCCCCCCTAGTTTGAAAGGGGTTAAGGTGACTGAATGTGACATAAGCGGCTAGGTAAATATCCACCACTAGTTACCTCCACTTCAGGAAAACATTGTTAAATATATATAAGCTGGTAAGGCTTAATCCTAGGCACTAAGTCAACTTAGGTCAACTAAATCACCTTAGGCCGCGCTAAGTCACCTTAATTTGCACTTTCCTGGACACTGAGTCATTAATCAAATCGGCCTAAGTTTCTCTAAACAGTACCAAGTAGTACAACTTTTTCAAAGCAGGCTCGTAACGTCTTTTGGAGACTTGTAAGTCGAAATGTCGTCATTGCTTTAGTTTAACTTCAGTACCAATTCCTTTGACATGAATAATTTTCTGAAACAACTTTTTGGCTATAAAATGTTTTTCTAAGCTTTCTAAGCTAAGATAATTTGGACCACTCATGATTTTGTTTCTGTAAGATATTTGAATTATAATTACTACAGTGTGGAGGTAACGTCCATTGTTGATCCTTTAGAAAAATATTCTGCACTTGGTTGCTACGGAGACAATCCCAATGACCGCGTCCTTCCCGACTATCATCCTGAGGTCAAAGGTGTGGAGGGTTGCTTCAAGAAAGCTGCCGAACTTGGCTACAAAATCTAAAAAATCGAAAATTACCCAAGATACATAAACAATATTTGACATGTTTGCTGAAAATCTTGAAGATCAAACATTGGGCTGTTTTTTGATTGGTGTACATATCTAAAACAAGATCATTCTGAAATTAGGATTTTTTTTAAAATTACAATTTGGGGATCTGGGATTGCCTCTCATAATAATTGACTAGGGGTCACAGAATTATTTTCACAGGTATCAATCAGCTGGTGAACAAAAATAGAATTTACCAATTATAATTTACCAAATTTAACATTGCATTTTTAATATTTTTCTATATATACTTTGAGAGCATTTTGCACAGAGCTATATATTATTTTAAAATAGTCGTTTCTTACGTTGATTATATTTTCCAGTCGATGGACAATGGAGTTCTTTCTCTGGTTGGAGCAAGTGTACCAAATCATGTGGCGGAGGAATTGAGGAACGTTCCCGTACTTGCACAAACCCGGCACCCGCCCACGGAGGAAAGGTGTGTGCAGGAATTGCAAAGGAGACAAGGGCTTGTGGCATGAAGAAGTGTGAGGGTAAGGTCATAAGATAAGTTAATTAGCCAAAGATATAATGTGTGGTTCCAGAAAGTATCCACACCCCCACCACCAAACAAATATTTTAGGACACCTACAATTACCTACAAGAAATGTTCAAAGCAATCTCGTAACGCCGTTGAAGACTTGGAAGTCAAAATGACGCAGCTTTTTTTAATTTAAAACTTCAGTACTAATTCGTTTACTATATGAATATGTTTCCGGAACAATGTTTTTGGCTATTAACATTTTTCTAAGCTTTCTAACCTAAGAAAACCTGGAAAACCCATGATTTTTGTTTCTGTAAGATAATTGAATGTATTGTTGATACTTTAGCAACGTATGCGTCACCTGGTTGCTATGGAGACAATCAAAATGACCGCGTACTCTCCGACTATCATCCTACTACTACAGTGAATTAGGTTGCTATAATTGAATCTAAATTAAATATATGAATGAATGTTGTAGTGTTTACTCTTATGACATTGTAAGTCGCGTAGAATCTAGTTGCTAATAGGATGTCATGGCAACAAAACCGATTTACTATTTACCATACCTGCAAAAATATACCGGAAAGACCTTATGGATTTGAATTTTAGCAAAGTTTAAACTATTATCATGGCAACAGAATTTGTTTTCTGTAACTATATGAATATTTTTCAGAACAATGTTTTGGCTATAAACATTTTTCTAAGCTTCTAACCTAAGAAAACCTGGAAAACTCATGATTTTTGTTTCTGTAAGATAATTGAACATGGCGTGAATGTAGTTCATAAAATGTATTGTTGATACTTTAGCAACGTATGCTTTACTTGGTTGCTATGGAGACAATCCCAATGACCGCGTCCTCCCTGACTATCATCCTGAGGCCAAAGGTGTGAAGCGTTGCTTCAAGAAAGCTGTGGAACTTGGCTACAAAATCTTTGGTGTCCAGCATGGAGGGGAGTGCTGGCTGGACAGCAGTGGGAAGAACGAATATGATAGAGAGGGAAAATCCTCTGCGTGTTCAGGTGGTACTGGTGGAAGTAATGCCAACAGCGTTTATAAGATAGAAGGTAAAATGGTTTCTTCGTTATTACTGAAGTTTTTTAAGAGTGCGAAAAAAGAATTTGCGTAAACGGCTAGAACAAAACCAATCACTTGAATATGTAAACTAATAGAGACGATTTCGCTTCACTGTCAAAAGATCGATGCAAATGCAATGACAATGACAATGCGGTGATAGGAAAAGCCAGCGATTGGTTCAATCTGTTGTCGCAACAATTACGAAAGTACAGAAAACCAATCAGACGGTCGCGTGACAGACATAAACCAATCAGAGATGAAACTCATCGTATTGTCATGTCATTGCCATTGTCATTTGCATTACATGATGGTGTGTACCGCGAGAGGAAAAAGGCCGCCAGTGCTCAACACGCGTCAAAACTCTCGCAAATTTTATTGGTCAAAAGCTGCTTTGACAATGCAATGCAATGACAACGCAATGACAATGAGCTTTGGACAGTGAAGCGAAATCGTCTCTATGACCCATTACATACCAATAACCCAGTGTCACGTGATCACGCCACTAATACGTTAGGGTATGGTCCCCCTAGTACTAAAGGTAACCATGGTGATATGGTAAACTTGATGATATAGTAGCCAATGTGATATGGTGGCCCTAGCGATATGGTAACCATAACGATAGGGTAACCATAGTGATAGAGTAACCATAGTAACCCATGTTATAATCTACCGCTTGTGATACTCTTCCCCTTGTCCTTGGCTTAGATAGTTTTAAATCTCGAGATATATCAACAAAATTGAAATATAGATTCTCTTGTAGGAAACAATAATGATTCCACTAAGTTTGCAATACATTTTTCATATTGATATTTTAAACATTACACGCCTAGTGAGATTATAATCTATTGATTTTTTTAATAACAAAATAATTATGATATAGCCCTTCCAATAAACTAACATGTAATTGGTAGCATATTTCCATATAAGATGCTTGTAATTTCGTTTTCATGCTAATTATGGTAAAAACTCGAGCAATGTAATTTTCCTCTTCCAGTTCAACCCAGTTCCAAAAGCTGTTATTCACACGATGTTCTGTTCCTTTCTCACCAGGTTAATTAAGCACGATGACGTGTAGGCTTCTGCAAGTGATGATCTGTCAATTCACGGAGCGCACGAAGAACAAGATTTTCGTTTTACGATTCCTTTGATCTCGCTCGTATATATTAGTAGCTATATTAGTAGAATATTAGCTTTGTTGTAATATTCACACATTAGTGAAGGAATTAGGCAATAAATTGCAGTTTTTTCTGGGAACGAGTGACTATTGCATGGAAGATAATATATTTAGCAAAGCGCTTTCTTGGAAAAGAAATTCAAAGTTAATGATCTTTTTCCTACCTCTTAATTATTTACCTGCAGATTGACCCAATCCCCAATATTGTTGGTCTCGTCTGTGCAATGTTGCTTTGTTTATTTTTGTGAAGGAGTTGGGTTGTTTGGGCGGTCTTTTAATGTGGATGTGGATGTAAGTGTGTGCATGTATTGCTATGTATTGCTATGTATTTCTATGCATTGCTATGTATTGCTATGTATTGCTATGTATTGCTAGCGTTTGGATATATGGAATGTTTGCGTGCAATTACCTAACCTGCATAGCAGGCCCTCGTTTTGGGCTGATATATATTCGCCGCGGTTTGAGTTTAATTGACTTTATTAGACAATTTACATATTACGTCAACACCCTATATCCACTCGACAAACACAACTCAGTACGGTATATATATAATATACAGTTGTGCCTAACAGTGTGTAGCAGTTTGGTCAATCCGATACACCCTAGCAACTCAGTTTTGTATATTTGGGTGTGCTTCAGAAGTCGTGAATGCGCAGAATCTAATGCTAACGAATAAATGCATTGTTATAACTCATTAGCGTTAGATTCGGCGCATAAAAAGTTCAACGTCTGAAACGGGCCTTAGACATGCAACGATCCTAGATGCCAGATCTCTGAGCAGGAACCAAAATAAATTCGCACTTGTTTCCACTTTCCAGGGTATTTCATATGGATCTTAAACAGCTGTTGTTATCGAATCACACACTCTTCTCAGCATCAAGCTTCATCTGTTCTCGCACACAATCTCAGAGACATCATTCCACGCTCACGCTCATCGATATGACAATCATCAATCTTGGTCATGTTTTGAGTTTCATGAGAGTTTACACAAGCGACAGGCGTATAACGCGAACGGAACACGACAAGTACAGTCTTTTACTGTTTGCCTTGGGACAGATATTTTGTTTTGGTTGAAATTTTGTGTAGAAAAGGGGCAATGCCGATCGGCAAAGGCGGCAAAATTGAGGCCATGGTGACCAGCGCCTGGTGGTCATTAGAGAGTTTAAGCAACGAGGACGGCAACGTCAACGCGAACGGCTGCTGAAATTGCAACTTCTCGAGTTTTGTTTTCCTTTGTGTATCAACCCTTCGTTTGTTCTTGTTTCTGTGTGATGAACTGTGAATGGTCGAAACTAGAAGCCTTATATTTGAAGCAGAACGAAATTACGAATCAATTTAAATTTGATGGTTCCCGTTCTCCACAAAACTCCTAAGCTGTGCTTTTTCACGTTCTGGTTCTGGACTCGACGGTGAACAGGTGTGCTCTCGGTGCATTTACACGTGCGTTGCATTTTATTCTGTAACTAGTCCTATTAATTGTTTTGTGCCATTGGCGTTAACACTCCCGTCCTCGTTGCTTATTTAGCTCTCCACTCTATCAAGGCAACGCGGTGACCAGAAATAATAGTTATTTCAGCAGAAACGAGTGCAATCATTATTGTAAATGTTTCAATTCTTAAAATCTATAGATCTATATTATCTTATCTTTTGAATAACACAAATATATATCATGTTTTTGAAACAACATTGAAAATGTGGCGGCTTGGGAAATTATTATTCAAAGGAACATGCCGAAAATCCCCAAAGTTGAATATTTAGAAATGAAGTGGTCAACCAGCTCTTTCATATTAGCATAGTATATTTGGAAGTAAGTTTGACAAAGATGCTTTTCAGGATGTCTAATTTTTTAAAAATTATAAAGAGTGAAATTGAACAATATAGCGGAGGGGTTGGCGCAGTGGCAAGATCTCTGCCTTCCAACCCTAAGGTCTCGGGTTCAATCTCCGGCCTAGTCGAGGGTTGAACATTTGTGTGACCTTCTTTCCCGCTAAAGTTTACTCAGTTTTCAATCCTTCCGAAGTCGGCAAAATGCATGGCATACATGGACCGCATGAAAGCAGATGCGAGAGGCGCCTATATATGCTTTCGATTCGCTGGGGGTAAACTGATAATTGTAATGCACCTTTGAGTATATTCATATGGAAAAGGCGCAATATAAATGTACCACTTTACTTTTACTTTACAATCATTTATGAAATGTATTACTCTAATATAACACATTCTACATGCTAAGCAGTAAACACAACCTTTTCTATCTGAAATATTCTTGAATGACTAACCTAGACAGGCGACATGTACGAAAACACGTTACTGGCTAAACAATGAACCTGGCACAGCAGCCGTAATATGATATTCAGAAATAGGAATATAGAAACTATTCTCCTGATCATAGCAGTTTAGAATTGCTTGGGATTTATTTAAGAAAGGGACGGAATACTTTACCTCCACAAGAGAAACGACAATAGTGACTGACTTTTGAACTACATCGCAAATTCAAGAACAGTGCTTTTTGCATTTAATGTTCTTGCATGCCTAACCTCGACTCGAGTAGACTAAAGTAGAGGTATGTTTATGCAATACTGGGTCTATTATCAGCCATGACACGGAAAAAAATGGACATATATAGGAAATTCCCCATCTGAAAAAATGACGGTTTCTCCTTTTTCAAACAAGGAACTGAGATATCTTGAGCAGCTTCAAATTAAAAATGTCTCGAACTTGTTTGTTAAATATATAATGTACATAATTAATGACTCATTTAGTTAAACCATTCATTTTCTCTGGTGAATAAAAAAGATAGAAGAAAAACATAGTTACAGAACATTGGGCGTGCCCTTTGATCCATTAATCAGGCATAAGCTAAGTTCTGTTATTTACTTACTCGGTGCTACATTTATAGCACGTGCATAGTTACGAAATTGCTGACAGTATCATTACATAGATACTGATTCAACTGATTTTTGCTTTGTTTTTTGGTGTTTTCACCAAAAATTGAGATTTTCAAAATCGAGTTCAAAAGCAATTCGCAAACGTTTTGGGAATACAGTTGTTTACGTTTTCAAAGATATTCCACTCGGAGACAATAGAGTTGGCTCTCAAAAATAATCACTTTTGAAGGATTTTCAATGCAAACAGACTAAGTAAAGATGTAAAGTTACAGAACTCAATAAATTATACATCTATATCCATGACACGTACAGTCGTAATGAGCAAATGTTCTTGCAATAACATGTACAATAAGTTTTTGCAAATTTTGATTACTTTTTGTAATTTTTAAAATGCTAATTTCTACCGCAATACTAAAGCTTCATGTTAAGCAGTATATGATATCCCTGTCTACAAATAGACGTTTATTTTCACAAACGCATATTTTAGAAAACCCTCTCTAAAGCGGATATTTTCTTGAATGCTTCGTTTCGTAAACGTTGCGTTTTCGTGGGGGAAACGATATTTTCGTAAACGTTGACGTCACATACTCAAGACCAGTCCAAAAACGCAACAACAACAGCAATAAAAAAACAACAACAACATGTTTTAGCGTTTTCGAGTCGTTTCAACGTTTCGTATAGACAGGTGTAAGCAATTCGTAAACGATTATCGTAAACGATGAAGGCATGGGCGGAAACTTTCGACACTAGTGTTATCTTCAGGGTAAAATGATTAGTGCTGTATAATTAAACGTGTTTACTTAATGAGAGATTCATTTTTTAGATGAGGGGTCCCTCGACGATCTTTCGTTTAATAGCAATATTCTGTTTTCAAGGAGAAATGGTATTTTAAACGAAATATAGTCGCAAATAATCCCTAATTAAATAGACAATGACATTGCTAGATCCCCAGCTCTTCCTACGGGGAATAACTTAAAATTCTCAAACAGCAAATTATGCAGCAACAATCATTTACCCTGATATGGAGATTGTCGAAAACATTTTGTTTTAGATTTTGCAAATTTAGCCTTTTATCACAGTTGTATTTAGCATTGTTATTTTCAACATTTTCGTTCAATACATTTTGCAAATTTAAATTATTGTTATTTTTTTAATTCCATTTTCGTACAGATGAAAGTAGTATCAATGGATATAATGATTAGCATTCATACGGCTTAGAATAATTCCTAGGCAACAAATTCTTTCAAAATTTAGACAATATATAACTAGACAGAATAATGTGTTTGATGGAATTTCTAAGTTGCTATTCGTGCTTGTTTTCTATTGGCTGTCTAAATAATCATGAATCAAGAGAAATAGTTGTTATTTGCAAACTGAAATCCTTTGCAGTTCGGATGTGGAAGAAGAAACAGCGACAGAATATTTTCACAAGGTAACTGTTTTACTGATTTTGTCATGTTAAATTTGTACGCAGTGGGGATTTTCTTTGAAAAACGACATCAAACATTACGTCTCCAAATAGAAGCGTTTGTAATGGTAGATAACATTTATACGAAAACATGTAGATAAAGACATCGTCCAAAAAAATCTTATGAACACCGTTACGCAATGAAGCAATTTCTGCGCGGACGGTATATCTTTTGAAACCAGTAAAATGAATTTTTAGTTTGAAATGAAACTATTGTAGTTGTGTTTAAAACCCAAGTCTACTTTATGGACAAATATGGATGTGAAAGACAAAATTCGTGAAAACATGTTTATAGTTTGCGTACGTAAAGATGCAGACAACGTTAACTGATAAAAATTTTTTGAAAAAGAATTCGGAAATGACATTCTTATTTCTGAGAGGATTATCGATTTACTTGTGGACTTCATCTTCTTATTTTTCTTCTTCTTCTTCTTCTTCTTCTTCTTCTTCTTCTTCTTCTTCTTGTTATTTTTTGGTGTAGTTGTTATTGTTGTTGTTTTCTCTGGTATTTAACAGAGAAAACTGTTATCCAGTCTAATATTATTTACGGTCCAGTTTGTTTAATATTAATGTCATTATTATTCATTTAAAACTTCCATAATAATCGTAAGATAGAGCACACTAAATTACATTTCTTGTAGATCTCGATGAGCTGATCTTTTTCCAAGCATTTCCGAAAATATTCCGAAATTATAGTTCGTTATAAATACTTTTCAAGCATCTTCGAGAGTTTCGGAAATTATTCCAAAAATTGCCAAAGTTCTCCCATTAAAATTCTCCCGAATGTTTCGAGCATTTTCGAGCGTTTCCTAAGCGAATAGTTTAAGAATTACTGAAGATTTCAGAAGATTTTCCGGAAATTTCCGAATTTGATAAAAAATATCAAAATATGTTAAAAATTATTTTTCAAGCATTTTCTAGTCTGAGTTTCAAACGTTCCGAACGTAGCAGAAAGTTTGTTGAGTTCCCTTGCTGACATAATTATATGTACTTGAAGGAGAAATAGAAAATAACGGAGCTGTTGAAATAGATATACATATACAATGTATGAAATTTTGTAAAACTAAATAACTTATGGTCATAAACGACTGAACCACAACAGTTCTGTCATCTTCCATATTAGTATTTCTATATTTAAAACATTTGCCTTTTAATGAAGAAAATACACCTTTAGGGAGTGGGAATATAATAGAATTTCGGCGCTCTTCGCTCTTAACAACACCTATTTTATAGCTCCTACACGTTTTGCTTTAACGCTTAGAAAATTTCTGACTTTTCCTGAAATTTACCAGCGAACATTTTGGTCCAGAATATACACGTCAGCACTAATTGCTGTTTAAGAAATGCAATTTTTAAAAAAAATATGTATAAATATTGCTACTTTTCTATTAAAGGGGAAGAATAGGACAAATAAACACATGTTTTTTATAAACGTTTGGACGAAATAAGGCCGTTATATGGCGTCGGCAAAAAATCCAAGACGCCGCCCTCCACAAAATCCAAGATGTCGGATCTGTGCACGTGGTGTCACATTATTTTATAATTACAATTACTAACGGCCGTTCAATTACTTATGTCATGGCCAATCATCATGGCCAATAACCGAGTTTGGTTATGATTGGTTTAAAAATGAGAAAGTTACAGAGGGGGGAACTTTGTCCCCCTCCCCGGGTTGAGAGCAGCGTAAAAAGTCCGGGCCAGATAGGATTAATCCAGTTTACTTGCAAGTGGAGTCAATCCGTTTTACTCCATCTCTGGAGGTAGCTAGAAGTATTAGTTGTCGCTGAAGCCATTACACGTCAATTGCAACAATAAACGAGCGAGTATCTGAAATTGTGTATGAACTGAATCTTTTTTTGAAGAAAAATGAACATCCTTGGACTAGTGTTTGCACTTTGCTTTGTCAACTATTCAGCTGAAGGTAAGAACATTTACTACTACACCAAAACTATTTCTGTCAATTACTGCTACTTCTGCTGCTGCTGCTACTACTACTACTACTGCTACTGCTACTACTACTACTACTACTACTACTACTACTACTACTACTACTACGACTACTACTACTATTACTACTACTACTACTACTGCTACTACTACTACTACTACTGGAGTACTGCTACTACTACTGCTACTGCTACTACTACTACTACTACTACTACTACTACTACTACTACTACTACTACGACTACTACTACTATTACTACTACTACTACT
>JANVCJ010073014.1:0-12274 GCA_026413505.1 Epizoanthus ramosus
CCCCCCCCCCCCCCCCCCCCCCCCCCCCCCCCCCCCCCCCCCCCCCCCCCCCCCCCCCCCCCCCCCCCCCGGCAAAGTCCAGGTCAGTGCAGCCAGAAACATGGGTAAACAATGTTTGTCTTTGTGACTGTGTGTAGCTGTAACAGCATTCACCACGGTTGCTAAAGCAAAGAATTAACGGATAGAAATGTTGACAAACAAACAAACTCTCTTGATATATCTGTACATGTACTTTTCTGTATCAATAATTATCTTGTATCGTACGTGGTAATTTTAAAAGTGAGCAAGCAGCATCTCCAGTATATAGAAAGTGTAGAAACAGGTTTTTGTTAGTCATGCTGCATTGTGGGATTGATTTGTGAACACTTATGTGACGTCATTTGAAAAGAGTGCTATTTATAGTAATGTTACTAACATGTTCTCTTACCCTGCTCGTGGTGAATCATGTTATCTGTCACACAACCATCATCCCACTCAAGTTCCTGTCCAGTCACGCTTACACAGCTTGTTGTGTTACTCTCTGCATCCTGCCGAGTAACAACCTCAATCAAAGGCAAGCTGTAGTCCTTGACCTCTATCAAAACTGACTCATCTTCCTTGACAATTTCAACTGAGTCAGTGACTGCAAGCTCTTCAAATCCCAAGGGTCCATCCTCAGAGCTCAGATATTCTTCAGATTCTGAGTCATTGACCTCTTCCACCTTTTCCTCAGTTGCTATGGCAATATCCTGGACAAGCTGTGTGACAGGGCAGGCAGAAACATTGCCAAATGAACTGTCAACCAGTGTAGTACAATCATTGGTTCTGGATGCTGCAAGACATAGCTACATTAAAATGGATACCCACCAAATGCAAAGACAGACAAATGCTATAAATTAAATACATTATTTACATAAATAAAAGGTGATTTAACCAGAATGATGAAAGCTTCAACCTCAAATATTTCCTTACTAGTCCATGTAAACTGCTCAAGAAGCTTAGCTAGGATAATTTCAGTGACTCATCATGGGTTACCAGATTATGTATTCTATCAGTTGATAAAACTCAAGGGTTAATAATCCCAAACATGTCATATTAAAGATGGTATTAAAAATACTTGCAATCAAATTATTGCAAAAACATCCACAGGAATCAGAAACTCATTATTCCTCCAACTTTACTTGAAGATACTTAAAAGATTCAGCAACAGAAAATAATGTAACACATTTACAAGAATTTATATTCTCAAATGTTCTTGGAGACATGCTGATGTAAACTTTCTGTCTGCCTGTAGCCCTGTAATCAGCCTGAAATTCTATCAAAACAAAATAAATTTTTTAGCTTTAAGAAACTTTTAAAATGTTAATTATCTACTTTGCTATTCATGACCAGAATGATTCCAGATTGAAAACATTGTCCAAAAGGCCAATTTAATGTTATTTCCTTAGAGCCATTTGTGATAAAGTTATGGGCAAGTCTAGCAAGATTGGGTTGTCCTAAAATAACTTTTCTTACTATGGTTCTCTGGTGGTTAATTACACACTCAGTAACCTACATGCAAAGCTACAATGACACAAAATATTCACTAGTATCATCATTCCACTAGAAATATACATGTATTATCTAAACAACACATTGCAAACCTTAAACTGATTACCACTGGCAGTACGTTAATGTGCAATACCTGAGTCCTCCATCTTTAGGTTTGTTGCCTGTTCAACTGTCTCTCCAGGAACCACAATCTGACACCAAAACATCGGACCAAACACAATCGAGCGGTGTACAAGCTGCCATTTGCTAAAACAGATTAAAATGAGAACTGTTAATTGGCAAAATAAATATTAAGCTAATTTTCAAATATTTGTTTTCTACCACTGCATACCACTCCAAAAACTATCAATGCTTTAAGCTTTTAGAAAGTGCAATTCAGAGTGTCTGAAAGAGAGTAAATAAGATGACATAATATATTTCTAAACACATGTGCATGACGAGTAGTATTCATTTCCTATACAACATTCTGGATAATCGTTTATCTACATCCTTATTCTATAAAAAACGAATGTCAACTAAGTGTGTTTACTAACAAAGCTGTTGCTGAATACACTATTATGGCACAGTTTTGTTTTTTCTCTAAATTCATATTTTGCAAATATAATAATTTACAAAATGCAAAAATAACATGATATTGGAGGTGAATTATAATATAATAAAAATCATTCCTGATTATATATGAATAAAGGATTCAAGGATTTTCAAGGACTTTAAGGACCTGTGCAAACCCTGAACTATACATACTGTAACCATTCAAGTAAACTTGAACTGATTTACAGTGGATGTACACTTGCAAGTAGTCGAATGTTCATTACAATAATTATGAATCCAGGTATTTCCCTCTACCTTTCATAGGTCCCTGGAATACTGGGTGCTGCAAATTCGACAGTGATGTGCGACTGTTGGCTGGGCTTGAGGTGTGGAGCTTCAATCTGACTGTCCCCAGAACAAACCTCGATACTTCCATCCATGCACTGGAACTGTATCCCACAGAAAAGATCAAATCAACGACAGACACAAACACTTTTTATACGGGTGTTGTGGAAGATGGTTGGGAGAATAATAGTACGATACTGTAAACAGCCCTTATTGTGCCCAGGTACTATACTTAATATAATAATATAGTAATATATATATTTGGAGCATTCTACAAAGTCTCAATGCTTTACAAGTTATATGGAAATAAGATTACAAAAAAAACTGATAAAATTTACAACAATAGAAATTACATGCTTATTCTTTAGTATACAAAATAAAAACACATACTAGGAACCAGACATTGCTCATTTAGTACTGGACAGTGCTGCCAATAATTTGTTAGCATAATGGTTGCTCCAGATGATTAATGATAAAAATTGTTTTGCTTTTAGAAAAAAGGGAATTAATTGGACTAAAAAATCCCTCATAAAAAAGCAAAGAGTATTAAACATTACTCTGGACACTCTAAGTCAAGCTAACATCGACTTAGTGGCAGCTCAAAAACCATAATAATTAATTATACCCTTGGGGGCTGCACATACCTGACAACGTGAGAGGGTACCCCCACCCAAAGGCTTTGCAACCTGACTCTAGATCTCTATCCTGCTGCCAGTTGTCAAAACGTCAGTAATTATTACTGTAAACTCTCTCTCTATCAAACAGCAACCTCTATTAAGTACCCTCTTAATGCTCAAGACAGATCACTGCAAACTGTATTTTAGTGAAGTCATTTTACACATAAAATAATTACAATCATTGACATACCTTGGTTTTAGAATTCCACTTTACATCTCCATCATTCTTAATAATCCAGCTCTTTGAGAACTAAGGAATTAGAAATAAAAAATAAGACATTTACTACATATATAAGAACACTGATCAACCATATTCAATACAAGATTGCCACATTACCCCAACAGAAGAAGTTTTAAAAGTTTTAAAAGTACTTGTTCTTTTTAGGTTCAACATAAAACTTTCCTAGAGTTGAAGCTGATCATGAGGTACATATATATATATATATGGTACTTGGAAAATTATTATTATTATTATTATTAATTATAATTATTATTATCATTATTATTATTATTAGATATAGTTCTCTTTGATTGAAATTTGTCAATTACACTAATAAGAGGAATGAATGAATAATACAATGTATGTCATTAGATTGTTAGTGTTACCATTTGTCCTGGGTTGATTTTGGTTCCATCAGGAATGCTGGCATCGGCAATGAACTTTGCTTTCAGATGACAATGCAACTTCTCATCAGAGATCTTACGTCTTAGATAAGCACTGCAAATAGCACTGTAAAGAGTTTAGATAAGCACTGTAAATAGTTTTTGATACATAGGAAATCTCTTTAGTCATATGTCTGAATGAAATTGTTTGTATTGTTCTTATTTTTAGACTATACCTCAGGGCTCCCATTGATAGCAGGTCGGCTCTGTTGACCTGAAGGGACTACCCTGAGGTTTTACATATGTTTAAGTTTAAATAAAGGCATCTATCTATCTATCTATCTATCTATCTTAGGGATCTGATCAAATGGGGCTATACCAGATACCATGGGTGTTTAGCCTGGAATGGGGAGGGGGCTATACAATATACCATATGTCTACTGGTTGGGAAGAAGGAAAATGAAAAGAGACCATCTCCTCGGCAGGCAGTAGTGGGTCCTGAGCGAGTACAGTTGTTTTGACTAGATGCCTTACTACTTATAACTATGAAATGCGATGGCATCCTCAAACATATCACTTCTGTCCAATACACTGCAAGGTTACTGTTATTAGTGTATTGCAGTCTGGAATTGTAACACATTTGTACATAAATTTATAATTAAATTATGTTATCATTTCACTATAATTATTACTTTAAGTTATAATATTTTACTATTACAATATTTTGTATTATGGTAAAAATAGGAAAAGGATAATAATTACATTCTGTGTACACAGTTAACAGTCTTGTGGTTCAGTGCGAATGAAAGTAATGTAAGGTATAATATTAGTTAACCCAAGATTATGATTTTGATTTCCTTGACAAAAATGGAAATTACAAATTAATTTATCAATGACCTGAAGATCTTGAAATGTTCAGTGGTATAGTTAAGCTTCTTTAATAAGTCACTGAAGGGACAGAAAAAATAGGAAAATTTAGTTACTGTCTATAGTTATTAAAGAGGTAGTAAGTGTTTATATGAAATTTGGTCTCTGGTGCTGATCATGAGTGACACATCTAGTGTGTGTATTAGAGATAGTCCATAATTATTATAGAGCTTTTAATTTAAGAAAACCAGTGAGCATCTTGCTGGGATCAAGTAAAGTGTCTGCAATAGAGACGTGTCAGTATTATAGTGGTGTCCATATGGAAAGGCTAGACTGTATGCAGATGCATCTTTAAGAGCATTCATTTGAATGGTCATACTTTATCTGAATAACAAACTATGTTTACTTATGACAAATATATAAATGTTTATTTTTAAAATCTAACTGATCAACTTACAACATATTTCGTATTATTATTAACTCTTATGGTGAAAATGACTCAGTCACACTATATTATTTTTGGTAGTTTTGTCCATGCAGGTCATCTGGAGTGTGCCACTCAAAACTGACTGAAATACTTATATAATCAATATTAGCTTTCTGCTTTTGACTGTCTGTAAGATATTATTTGCCATAAATACTCACTCAGTTATCCTTTTCTGTTTCTCGTCCTTTCTCTCCTTCTTCCTCTGCTCTCTTTCCTTGTGCTTCTCATCTTTGATCTTATCTTTCACCATTCGCCGCAACTCTTTCACCTTGTGTTTTCCTTGTTGCTGACTCTCTTTATCCACATTTGCTGAGTGCTTACCAAACAGGCTACGCTTTAACAGTGGGACCATCTTGCCATCCTTGCGACCAATACCATGGGCAGGTTGCCGCAGCTTAATGAATACATGACTACTGTCATGCATCCCCTGTGTAGCTTCACACTCTTCACACAGATCATAATCTGGGCAGTTTCTAGCAAGGAAAAATATTATGAAATTAAAAGAATGCTACATGTATGTTTACTAAACTTGGAGACAGATTTAACCCTGGAAACTTCAATAATTTACCTTGCCTTTAATTTGAAAAACTTTTGAAACTTCAAAGGTTGATCAAATTTATGTGTTTTGGCTTGATATGCCAGGCACTGTGACTACCCATCTTCAGTTACATGTACATGAATAAGAAAATTTTCTGTCATGATAACAGAATGATGCTCTTTTGTGAGTAAAGTTATTTTTATGAGGATATGTGAGCAATCAACAAAATGCTTTATAGGGGCACATCCAGAATCTTAGCAAAAAGGCAAGGCAGAACATAAAATTTAGAAAGGGGAGGGAACTGCTGCCTCACCCTAAACCTGACACTGTTTAAAGTGCGAGATCACAGTCAAGGTAACCTACATTGTGAGGCTATATATATACTTTATTTCTGTTGTGCATGATTGAAAACTACATATAAAATAAATAAAAGGCACAACAAGGGAGGACGCAACAGGGTATAACCCTAACCTAGGTGTCCTCCCAGATCCAACCCAACCCACTAATTGATGTAAATACACCCACCCTTCCCTACAAATTATTTTGTTGCTTTAATAGTCCTGTTCACGGTTCCTAAATTGTAACCAAGCCTTTGCCTGAAACTGAGGCGAAGGTTGTAATGTTTTAACATCACAATAGTTATAATTTACACATCAAAAGAAAGAAGGTTTGTGTCAAAGCATGGACAACTTTCGTCTCGGTTTCATGCAAAGGCTTGGTTATAATTTAGGAATCGTGAAGAGGACTAACGGGACTATTTCTAAGGACATGCCTCGGGCACGTGTCACTGCATGCAACAGCAATGTTAGCCTGTGTGAAGGACATGCCTCGGGCACGTGTCACTGCATGCAACAGCAATGTTAGCCTGTGTGCAGCCGGTCGCGAGGATATCTGAAATCCTAATTAGGGGTTTAGTTTGTTTGTATCGCAGGCTACAGCAAGGTACGAGCACTCTGTTCCTTAAACAGAGTCTCCTGTCAACAACACGCACTTACCAGCCAGACTAATCAGTGTTGGATACCAGTCTGTGACGTGAATTAATTCCTTGCAAACAACGCCTTTGTTCTTTAGCATATTACCATGAACAAATGACACTCCTCGTATCCCTCCCTCCCACAGGGTTCCTTTGTGTCCTCGAAGAGGCCAGTCGTAGCCTCCTCCCCCAGGTATGCCGCCATTGTCTGTACTGAAGATCATCAATGTGCTATCCCACAAACTGAAAAACAATTAACGAATCTTTAACAATAACAAGGCTCCTTTTAGTTTGAATTTATAAAATTTCTGCTGAAGTAATATCAACTCCAGTTGTATTTGTTGAAGTTACACGAAAATGTCAATCCAAAGCTTGCTACAAAATTGATTCTCTTTCTATATTGTACATGCTCTGTCTGTGCTGTGTCCGTATTGTGTTGTGTCTGTAATCGTACTGTATTGTCTTGTATTGTAATCGTATTGTGTTGTGTTGTGTTGTGTTGTGTTGTGTTGTGTTGTGTTGTGTTGTATTGTGTTGTGTTGTGTTGTGTTGTGTGCCTGTATTGTGTTATGTGCTTTAGCTGTGTCTGTATTGTGTACCTGTGTTGAGTTCATGCTGTGTCTATGCCTATACCGTGCCTATGCTGCATCTGATACGTGACTGTGCTATGACTTGTTGTGTCCGTGCTGTGTCTATACTGTGTCTGTGCCGTGTCGTGTCTGTATTGTGCTGTGTCCATGCTGTGTCTATACTGTACCTGTGCCGTGTCTATACTGTACCTGTGCTGTGTCTATACTGTACCTGTGCTGTGTCTATACTGTACTTTGCTGTGTCTGTACTGTACCTGTGTCCTGTCTGTACTGTACCTGTGCTGTGTCTGTACTGTACTTTGCTGTGTCTGTACTGTACCTGTGTCCTGTCTGTACTGTACCTGTGCTGTGTCTATACTGTACCTGTGCTGTGTCTATACTGTACCTGCGCTGTGTCTGTACTGTACCTGTGCTGTGTCTGTACTGTACCTGTGCTGTGTCTGTACTGTACCCGTGCTGTGTCTATACTGTACCTGTGCTGTGTCTATACTGTACCTGTGCTGTGTCTGTACTGTATCTGTGGTGTGTCTGTACTGTACCTATGCTGTGTCTATACTGCACCTGTGCTGTGTCTGTACTGTACCTGTGCTGTGTCTGTACTGTACCGGTGCTGTGTCTGTACTGTACCTGTGCTGTGTCTATACTGTACCTTGCTGTGTCTGTACTGTACCTGTGCTGTGTCTATACTGTACCGGTGCTGTGTCTGTACTGTACCTGTGCTGTGTCTGTACTGTACCTGTGCTGTGTCTATACTGTACCTATGCTGTGTCTGTACTGTACCTGTGCTTTGTCTGTACTGTACCTGTGCTGTGTCTATACTGTACCCGTGCTGTGTCTGTACTGTGTCTATACTGTATCTGTGCTGTATCTGTTGTGGTGTCTATACTGTGTTTGTGCTGTGTCTGTGGTTTACCAATGCTGCACCTGTGCTGTGTCCGTGTTGTATCTGTTGTGTTTGTGCTGTGCCTGTCCCTTAATGGTGTGCCTGTGCTGTGCATGTACTGTGCCTGCGCTATGCCTGTTGTACCAGCACTGTGTCTGTGCTATGCATGTTTTGTACATGTGTTGCATGTCCGTGCTGCGCCTGTTCTGTGTTGTGCTGTGCTGTGCAGTGTTGCGCTGTGCTGTGTTGCATTGCGTTGTGTTGTGTTGCGTTGCGTTTTGTGTTGCGTTGCGTTGCGTTGTGTTGTGTTGTGCTGTGCTCATGCTGTATAACAGAGGATGTTGTGTATGTGTTAAATCCCAGTTCAATTCTGGTTTAATCATGCATGTGTTCATTCACCACTAACCCTTTTTCCTTGAAAGTGTCAGTCACATTTCCAATTGCTTCATCCACAGTGTCCATCATGGCGGCATATGTGCGCCTCTTGATGTCCTTGATAAATCTGTATTTATCAATATAGGCTTGTGGCGCTTGTACAGGAGAGTGCACGTTTTGGAATGGAAGATACAAGAAGAGAGGTTTTGACTGGTTATGCTCGGACACGATCCTCTGGGCACGCTGTAACAAATAATTATATATATGACAAAATATCTACACGTAAAATCATGGCATCACGTGAAGACCTATTGCAGGGCAACATGTTCTCATTGTAGATCTTATTTCATAGTTAGTGTAGTTAGGTGTCCACTATTAGTGCAGGGTTCTTCCCTCTGCTAGATTTTATACTGACACTAACTAGATAACAAAGACTAAAAGGAGAAATATTACAATAAATTATCGTATTATTAGGGAAAAATAAACTAAACTAATGAGTTGCCAATCAATCAATCAATCAATCAATCAATCAAACCTTATTTAAGGAGGGTTCAAAATACACTGCTAAATAGTACAGAGTACTAATAAACTTGCGGCCCTCAATTTCTCAAAAACTACATTTATTTACAAGACACTAATTGGTAAATTCTATAAAATATGATAGTTATTTTAAAAATATAAATATTGATATTATATTCACTGAAGGTACTATTTAAAATACTAAAACTTCATATGATGATAAAAAAACATTTCTATAACAACTATAACATTACTATAACAATAACACAAATGTTATAAAATGCTGACACAAGAAAATGTGTAAAAGTGAACAAGACTGCAGCTGGTCCTGGCAAACCTTACTGTCCATAGCTGAGACAGAAAGAACAAACTCATTGGTGCAGATCTGCTCACCATAAAGAACTCCATCCCGAGTTTCTGCTGTAAAGACTTTAAACTTCACCCTCAGGCACTACGCAGAAGATTCTGGTTGTTGTGTTTTACAGGTCACCAGATACTGATCTACATTACTTGAAGGATTTCCAGAGGCTAAATTCTATTATCTGATAACTTCTAGTGACTTCGTTAATTCAATTTCCCTGATATTGACTGGCATAGTGGTACTGGTATCTCCAATGACTTCATAAATATACCACAAGAATGCTCAAAGATAACGTCTTGTGGGAAGTGGTCGACTTGCTAACAAGGGATGACAATATACTGGACCTAATTTTCACAAATAGTCCTACTAACTTACACAATGTGCAAGGTAATTTGCATATAAACTGACAAGCTTTTGTGTGTGTCTTGATCTTAAGATTCACACTTTTTAAAGTGCATTAAGCGAACTGTTTACAACTTCACGAAAGCTGATTAGGAAGGTCTTAAAGCAACACTGCAGAACACCCCCTGAGACCTGAGCTTCCATTACTGATGATATTGATGCACAAAAATTCCAAATGTTCCAGTACTAGTGCTATCAGACAAAGCAGTCAATATCTGATAAAGTTTTCCTGCATACAGATCTCATTCTACCTCACCTTAGAGAAGACATGTGAAGAGTATGTTCCATTCATATCTCTTACTGGCTCCTTGTCGGCACGAAGATCAAGGATTTCTTCATGCTCATGTGTGAAGTGATCTTCAACTCCTGTGTAGTGACCGTAGAATGTATCAAAGCCTCGGAATGTGGGTGTGTAGGCCCATTTATAAAATCCAAGATGCCATTTCCCAACCATGTGCGTCACATATCCTATGGAATGAGAATAATATAAAATGATTTCAGCAAAACATATTTATATACATGAAGGTAGTTTGTTCACTGACTGTCTTACAACTGACAATGTAGAATTATGACTGTGTAACATATTCACACATGGGTCATTCTTCATATGGATTACTATTTAGCAGATTATTCAATCCTACTATTCTCACACATGTACAAGACTAAACATTTACACATGAACAGTGTAGTGTTTCTATTTTTGAGCCTCACAATTTAGCATTATATATTATTAATACAGATTCAGTAACTTTGTTTGCCGCGCAGCCTGAGTGAGAGGAAAGGGGTCTGTTCACGCAGGCGATAACTTTGTGTAATTCCTGTCTTCCTTATTGCTCATTTTACTTTCTTTTAAATCCCTTCATTCTGATCTAATTATTTAATTTAATTCAATTTAATGTAATCTTTTAATTAATTTACTTCATTAAATTTTATTTAATTTACCTAATTTCTCTAATTTACATAATTCATCTAATTTAACCAGAACTAATTTACCTAATTTATCTACAATCATGTAATTCACTTAATTTACTTACTTACTTACTTACTTACTTACAAAGTAACATGATATAAACTTTGAAAACACTGTGCATCAAGTATCAACAAAACTAATTAGGGATTATATAATGATCATGCCCCCCCCCTTTAAAAAGCTTTTGAATCTGCACATGGTGTTATAATATACGTTACTAGCAATTGGTACATGTCAGTTGATAAGAGTGTTATATGATTGTACAATTACTTGGCAGTTAGTTTATAATACATATTTACCTGCCTGCCTCAACATCTCTGGCAAGAGAGTAAAATTAAGTGGCAGTCCATAGGGTGCCTGGCCATGTATCACTCCATGCTGTAAACCTGAACATATATACATGTATAAGGACATTCATTTGGTGGAAGTTAATAACTTAAGGGGGAGGTTTAAAAAGCACAAACGCACAAAAGCACATTGATTTTATGGAAGGGATGTCACATACAAGCACATTAAGATATTGATTTATGTAGTTTTTATGTACACATGTATGCCTCACACACTATTAGTACTGTGACCATGACAGGGATCGAAGTTATATATAATTATTATAATAATAATAATAATCTTTATTTAATGAGGGTTACACATAATAGCTTACAGTAACAAGCTAATAAACTAGTGGCCCTCTGATACTAAAATATAAATTTAATTACGACTATACTACAAATTTCAACTAATTACTAACATTACAATACAAAATGCTACTTGGAATCAAATACAATTAATGGAAAATCAGTTGAATATTAACAATATGATAATGAGATCTATTTATTTATGCATGTTCAGTCAACGCCCAAATGCGCTTTACTCTATATACAGATTAGAGAAGTAAATATATTAAAGATGGGCAGCTGAAGCTGGCACCAAGAGTGTGTGCTTTAGAAACAGCTTGATGTTGACGTCAATTTCGCTAGCCATAGTATGCATTTACCATATGAGACATCGACAAATGTAAAACAATTGCAGCTTTCTTACTGGCAGTATATCAAATAGCATGAGAAATGGGTTAACATAAATTGTTGTTGTATACTTATGAAGGTGGAATAAAGTCATGCATAAAGCCAAAGACTGGTACAAGTTTAGTTTTGACTTGTGTACTTTGTGTTGCGACCATTCACTTTGTAACAGATATTCAGTGTACAAGTGGTAGAAAAAGCAGAATGGCATACTGTGCAGATTGTCATCTGCCGACATACACTTGTTTAACTGACGGGTATTGAAATGGATGGTTCTGGTTTGTATCGGAACGAGAAGGCTGTGTTTACCATTAAGAAATCGTTCAGCTTTCAGCTTCCGCTTCGAATCGTATCTTTATGCACACACTTGGCGCTACTCGAGCCCTGTATCGTCGATTCCTTTGCGTTTGCGCTTGCTTCAGTTACACCGGTTGCAGGTCGCACGAAACAAAACTATTAGTGTCTGCAAGAGTTAAGAAAGCTTCTTTGTTTTCTATAGCTTTCTTTTTCGTTTAATGCCCCACTATTCTCCCATGTTATGCTTGCAACATCCGTTTTTCACACTCTCGTTTCAGCATACATACAAACGTAATCACACACACAT
>JANVCJ010073025.1:0-12271 GCA_026413505.1 Epizoanthus ramosus
CCAACCGGTCACAGTATCACACCTTCTTACTGTCAGCGAACCAAAAGAAATCACAAAACATCTGGTAAAAAGCCTCCGTAAAACCTAAAAAGGTCCGGAACAGTTTCCGTTTTCTATATACCCGCATTTCCTCAGATATTCAAGCACTTCTTACGTAGATTTGTATCAGTATACTATATTCACAGAAATAATGGCCGCTAGACAATAATTCCGCATGACGTCAACACAACTCATTATTCGGATTGGAGCAGACTGACTGAACTGAGCTAGCCTGCTTAGCTGGCGGTCTTGTTTGGGGGGTGGAAAAGTCGGGAATTGCTCCAATATGGCGCCCGATCAAGTAATTTTCTCCAAATAAGACCACCAGCTATGCAGGATAGAACTGAGCTGGATACTGACCTTTGACGTCCCAGTCCACGTGGGTGATGTAGCTGGAGCTGCCCTTGCACACACCCACTCGCTTGCCTCTCTTCACGCTGTAGATGTCTACATAGTTATCATGCGACCCAACAGCAAGGAACTTGCCATCTGAAATTAAAGAATAACAATCTTAGTCGAGAGGACTTGCAGCTGAGTATTTAATTCGAATTTTATGGTGTAAGTCAAAGCGTCTTCAGAGTGACTGCTTAGCTGTGACGATAAATAATACTATACGAGAAAGATTCCAACAACTTGATGACTGAATAAAGTCGGTTTCAGTTAGTGAATACACACGCGCACGCGCACGCGCACACGCACACGCGCACACACACACATACACGCACACATACACGCGCACACGCGCATACATCTCCCATTCCCTCCTATTCATGTTCATGTGCATCTACACGTAAACCTATGCAATGAATACGCACGTACACGCGTACGCTGACGCACACGCACACACGCACACGTACACGCACACGTACGCATACGAGTAGGTTCACGCACACGTACACGCGCACGCATACGCTCACGCACACGTACACGCACACATACGAGCAGGCTCCTAATCTTGTTCATGTACATTTACATGTAAACCTATACAAGTATCGTTCAAATGTCAAATTGTTGGCCACTCAAAAATACTTGAAATTATTTTGTCATATACAGTTAGTGGAGCATTACCAGGAGAAAACTTGATGTCAGATATTTCTTCCTTCCGATCTTTGAATCCCACAACTTTCTCCAAAGTCTCGGCATCTAGGATCAGAAATCCACCATCATTCTGCCCGACCGCCAGCGAGACACCATCTGGTGAATATGCCACAGCTCGGCCACCTTTCTTTAGCTTCTTCACTTTCTTCAGTCTCATGTACTTCAGGTCCCACACTCGTAAGGTCTTGTCATCACTGATAGTCACACACTCGTCATCACATGGGTGGGTGTCCAGACCCCAGACTTCACCTTCACCATGGCCCTACATTGACAGACAGCAACAAGTTACGAGAGTATTGACTTGTCACAACAAGTCGTTTGATTATGCCAGGACAAGCTTGATTGAGGTTAACACATCGACACTTTATGATGCACTACTCAAATGGACTGAGGAAACGAGACCTTCTTGTTGAGGCCTTCCCAGTACTGTCATCAGAACCAGTATGTTTTAAGATACTGCTCTTCGTCAATGAACATCTTGAGCCTGGTTTGTACTTGAAGAATAAACGGTAGCAAGCAAAGTTGTTTTGTTACAAGACAGGTGTACCTTGCAAAAATGTGTTTGGCCAGACAAGCCATTTGCGATTGGTAGTTCTGGTTGTAGGTGTATGTTGTATGGAACGTGGATGTTTTCAACGATATTAATGGTGGCAATTCACTAATCTTTGAAAAGGAGTTTTAGAACAAGTCACAGCATTCTCGCTTTCTGTATGGGTCCTGTTAGTGCGAGTAGTCTGTACTGACATACAGTGTTTCTTTGAGGGCCACATGTTCATCAGTATCTGGTACTGTCAAGTGCCACACTTGTTAAATAACATTTAATGAATTGTATAGTACTGTACTGTACTACATTGTATCGTATTGTATTGTATTGTATTGTATTGTATTGTATTGTACTGTACTATATTGTATTGTATTGTATTGTATTGTATTGTATTGTATTGTATTGTATTGTGTGTGACAATAGCAACCACAGGCAAACCATTCATGTGCAATGTTTAATGCAATAAAACTTTAAGACAGCATTCTTAGCAACAAATTGAATGACAAGTCATTTCTAAGTACTGCAGACATCTTACCTGCACAACTATAGTCATCTTGCCATTCTCACCAATTTCAATTATCTGTTGAAAAAATATTCAAATCACAAAACATGCCACCAGCAAAATTGTACAATATCCTGCATCACCGACTTGTCTTACTCAATGGCTTACACTTTCATATATTTCTCGATCAATACATTTCAAGGGAGAATTTTTATTTACATGTCCACAAAGAGAGCAGTCCAAGTTGATGTGCTGACTTCTGTAAACATGGATTTGGTAACTCTAGTCTTGGAACGTGTTTTGGGCTACTGATGATCTGTCATTAGTTTGAGATCATTTCTTGCCAAGGTACACAATGGTTAATGCCATATCAATCGCCTGCAGCCAAGGCTACGACTCAGTTGGAGTAATTTAAAGTCTCAAACTGGGATATTAAATGTTTTTTTCCCCATTCTAATGTAAAAAAATAAAAAAATCTATAATTTAAAAATTATCGTATTAAAGCACTCTGAATAAATTATGATAACCTTTATTTTGTTTATGGTTATGAATATGATTAAAATTATGCTTAATATTATGAGTATGATTAGGATTTTAGGATTGCAACTGTCATGATTATGATTGTGATTATGACTGATTGAGAATACGATTGTGACACTGATTATGATAAATTCATGATAATGGTTATAATTTATTGCTTATGTATATGTTCTAATTTATAACTACATTTATGACTACGATTGTAATTGTGATTATGAATTATTACATGTACATGAGCATCTATGTGTACACCTGCTACAGTAGACATGTATGGCCAATGCAGGCATGCATGACAACCCTGGAGCACAATCTGCAACCACACTGGTAAATACCTCATCATTTCCCGTGCCTATCAGAATTTTTCCTTCATCTGTATGGATGGATCTGATTGGTGGCAGGTCTTGCAGTAGTACTGACCCTCGGTTCATGGCCGTCTGCTCCACTTTGAATGCCTTGATACACTGCTCAAAATACTTGTCCCACATTACAACCACTCCATCCCTCCCCCCTGTTACATAACCCTGTAAATAGAATTAAATACAGTCAATGGTTGTGACATCGCTCAACGATCCTTTTCTCAACTGATTTCTGGCGAAAGAAGTCTAAAGCAGTCTAATTGTAAATGTGAGTTGCATATAGTTTTATATTAGTAATCATCTTGCAACAGATGATAGAAGGTTGATCAGAGAGCAAAAAGGGCACTGACACACACTAAAGATTAAAGAAAAGATAATTATGTAGTTAACGTGACAGAGGTAAAGAATAAAAATAATTTAAACTGCAAATGAAATCAAAGAATAACAGAAGCAATGAACATTTTAAGAAACAATGATCACTACATGTATGTACATGTACAACAGTATTAGAAGAGCGTTAGTTCACTTACAGCATCAGAGGTATGCAGTCCTTCAGGAATAGAGTGCTGAGTTCGACAGATGGAAAAGGATTATCAGTTTAACAGTAGAAGGAAAAGACATGATTATATTGTATGCACACACATACATGTACATGTGCATATTCAGGAATATAGTGCAGAGGACCACAGATTGGAAAACTAGGGATTGTCAAACACATACAGCACACACATGTACACATGTACACACACATGTACACACACATGTACGCACACATGTACACACACATGTACACACACATGTACACACACATGTACACATGCATGTACACACACATGTACACACACATACAAGACTGAACACATACACAGAAACGAAAATGATAGAGAGTATGGTTGAGAGCTAAATCAAACCTAGTTGTTTACCTCTTCCTGTGTCTGACACAGTGAGTACATGGCTGTCACAGCTCCCTTGTGGGCCTTGGCTGTTCTTCTAAGTGTGGTCCCCTGCCACACATACACCTGTCCTGTGTCTGATCCCGCAAAACACAGGTCATCAATTGGACTGTGGCACACACACAGCATTGTTGCTGCCGTACCTGCTTTGCCAAAAGTAACTGGCCGTTTGTCTATTTTGGCACCTGATAAAAAAAAGATATTTTGATAACTAAGCAACTCTATGTCTTCACAACAACTGAAGTTCAGCTTTAGCTTGCGTATAGTACTCACTTAGGGACTTATCATTAATTAGAGGGGGAGGGGAGGCGGTGCAATGGACTTGCCTTTCCTCAATTCTTACTTACCATCCTCTACCTTTGCTAAGATTTCTTTCAAAATCCCACTTTTGCCTGTACAAAAATTGCTGACCCTCCTTCATTTTGCTCCCTCTAAATACTGACCAGCCCCTTATGGTTATAAATTTATATTAATTCCAGAAAGACTTGATGATAGTAAGAGAAGAGAGAGACATCCACACACACACACACACATCCCAGAATATTCACAGTACAGCTCACTATCACCTACAAGCATTACATGTACATGGAACTACTGACCGTTGTGTGTCCAGAATTTGATATGTTTCTCTCCAACTGAAACAAGGTAATTATTGTTGAATGGGTTCCACTCAATCACAAAAATCATATCCTTATGTCCTCGTGTAGATGCCAGCTTCTCTTGTTTTTGCCAGTCCCAGATGCAGATAGAGTGGTCATCATCTAGCCCAATGTCTACCAGCTTTTTGCCATCACCTATCAATTATTTACAATAATTAAATTATTCACTCTTAACCCTTTATCAACTCATATACATTGTATTTTAATCTTATTACAGGTCAAGAATTAATCATAGAGTACAGTATGCTTGTTAAATAAATTCTAGATCATTCAAAGGAAAAACAACCAGGAGTACAATGTATATGTAAGCACCAAGAGGAAAGATGGTAGGGAAAGAACTGAAAGGGTTAGCAACTTGTAAATCTAAGTATATATTAAAATGGGTTACAAATCTCACCGCTACATGTAACTGTATTTTCTAGGTAGCGATTTCCGAACATTTATAACATATTTGTATTTAAATATTTTGTAATTAAGCGTGTGGATCAATAATAAATTTGTCTTGTCTTGTCTTGTCTAACTGCAAAGCAAACATTTCTGCTAAAAAAATTGATGCACAATCAATTGAAGCAGTTCAGTTTTCAATTTTTTGGCTACAGTGTGTACAATCAAATACTTTTGATACTTCTGCCTTATTTTCAAGATCTAGGAATGGTGTAGTTTTTGTCTGCGTATATGAAAGGTTTACCATTTCAATCAAGATTGATATATGACAGGGTAAGGGTTTGAAACTCTGGGTGGAACCCCCCATCCCCCACCCCCTGACCTGTACCCCCCTCCCTGGGAATTTGACAAGTATAGGTACTATAGATAGCAGACAAAATGAACACTAGCCTACTTAACTGTACCTGAGAAGTCAACACAGATGATCCCACGTCTGTGAAACCCTTTTAGTACTGACACTGTTCTCAAGGTTGTAGCATCCCAGATATGTGTCTCTGGTCTCTTACCAACCTTAAGAAATATAAAAAAGAAAATAAATTTTAAGTAATTTAGTAAGAAAATAAGGATTCATAAATTTCACTTCTAAAAGGTTTTTACATGTAACAAACATATGCACCAGCGACACCAGAACACCAACAAGCCTCCTCTGGAAAATTCTTAAAATTGTGACAGCTGAAGTTTCAAAATATTCCAGGTCAGTACCCCTGGTACTACCCCTGATGTTTCCTGTATATAATATGTAGCACTTACATTTGTACCCGTCTCAGGAAAGCCTAGATTTATCATTCACCAACCCTTAAAATTATTTATTCTTGAACATGCAGTACAGTAAAAATCCACATGTAAGAACCTACATTTTCCAGGCAAGCTGAAATGGTTATTACATTAATTATTGTATATTAGATATTTAGTGTCAATCTACACTAAGAAATGCAGATAATTATTAAATAGTTCTTTTAATGGGAAAAGTGCTTGTTGTTGGTCAGAAATCAAATTCAACATGCGTGTGGTCCCCTGTTCTGGTGTACCAAATGTATAAGTACTATACTTTTTATGGCTACAGTCTTGACCAACACAGAGCCTGCTCCATTTTATTTCATTTAGTTAAAGCCAAGTTACACAAAACAAATACCTTCCAAATAAGAACCTGATTGTTCGATTGTTTTAGGCTAAACAGGTTCTAAAATAATTTGCGGGATCTAAATGCCAAATTCCAGTCTGCAGGTTGTTAATCCACTAGGTTCTTTATAATACAAGCAGGATTTTACTACAGGTACATTTATGTACTGTGTACCTGACCAGTGGCAACAAAATCCTTGGTGTCATGAATAGTGAGACACAGGACATCATCATTGTGTCCCTTGTAGAACCTCTGCTGGTGTGAGTGAGGGTTGTAGACTACGCCCAGTGCAGCAATGTGGAACACCATTTCATTGGACTGGGTGTAAAACACATTATTGCAGGCGTTGTAACCATGATACCTAGCCAGAGATTCAAGATATTAGAAATTCCAGCCAAATGCAAGACCCTGTACAGTGTATCTTTTACTAATTATCATACTAAGACTTCAGTCAATTACTGTATAATTTTAGCCAACCGCCACCCATAGAAAAATGGGAGATCTAAACTGATCTATATTGGCAGACCTTTTGGTATATGACAAATTATTACAATCACATTTAATTACTTTAATTGGAAATTCCAACCTACTTTTTTCATATTAGCTGGAGTACAAATATTTCACATCTGAAATCCAAATTTTTCAAAACACAGTTAATTTTCTAGTTGGTTCAGCTGCCAGACAATTCAATAATTTTCGAGGACCGTGCATGATTTTCAAGGAGTTTCCAGATCTGAAATTTATTTTTTCAAATTCAAAGACTTTTTCTGGATTTTCAAGGACTGTGGGGACCCTGTACATCATCATTGAACACGATTGTATACAAAATCCTTTTTGTTTCCATAGATAGCAACATTCGAGTGACAGCTTCAGTAACAATTTTAAGTCAAAGTGTAATATTGGTAAATATTTTATAACTTTTCTGTTTTGCCTTTTAATATCATAGCAACGTGCATATTTCCACAGGAGAAAATAATCTGTATATATAACACATCATTCTACACTGTAGACTAGAGTAACTTACCCAAAGACAAATTCGAGTTCCAAGCCTTCCTGTGGCCTTTTATCTCCACGGGTAGGGCTTGCAGACCTTGGTCTTTCATTCTCTTTTGGGGAATTCCTGGCAGATGACCTTTGGAAATTATCAAATTCATTAGTTTTCCCTATTTAATGTCCTACAGACTGTCTAAAGATACATGTAGCACTCAACCTTTCTATTTATCAGCCTTGGTCAGTCTGGCCAGTCAGTTCAGAACCCTACAATTTTATTATAAATATTTTGCACCAGAATATATAGGAAACGTACCTGCATAGTACAATAATTATATTTCATGTGATGTACCAGTACTCCTGACCATTAGCAAGGTCAGTCTGGCCTGAATTGGTTGTAAAACATGCCATAGATGAGTGTAACATTGGTTAAAACTTAAAATTATGCTATTAAAGCTAGTTTCACCTTCAGCAGTGATCATCACACAGTCACACACACACACATTTATATATATCTTGGGAAAACAGCTTAACAAACATATTACCACATTGCGCGATTCTTTTTTGGATCCTCTGGCTTTACTCTCAAAGGACATGAATGTCTGTCATGCATCATGGACAAACATGGCTCACACATAACAGGTTTTCTTGCTTCTGGTGAACTGGCAAGCACCCACAAGCTCTCGTCAATATTACTCCAGTCCATGATACCATTCAGTGAAGCTTTGCGCCGAAATGCAACATCATATCTTTGCCACGCTCTGGGATCACGACTTTCACGGTAAAGATGCAGTATGTTGCTTTGATAAGAAATCAAGTTTGTCAAATGATATTCATTCACAGAACTACAAATTGCAATATATAATCCAAGGCATTCAATCCATTTGGTAATGTCATCTATTTTCTCAGTCTCATCCAGTAGTTTGTTCTTTCTAGTTTCTTTTACGAGATTTTCAGCCAATAACTCTTGAAAATTTACATATTTTCCCTCTTGTATCTTTGCAACAAGATTTCCTTTAACAGGAGGATGGTTTGAATTTAATGCAAAATCTTTGTCAGCACCAGAGCTAGAGTTTAAACTAGTTCTACTGCCACTTCTTCTTGACCATTTATTTTCAAAGCTGGAATTATGACCATCACTGCTTCTTCTTGTCCACAGCCCCTCAAAACTTGAATCAAGATTTTCCTGATCCTCCCCATTTTTCCTTGGCCACTTTCCCTCGAAACTGGAACTAAGGCGGCTTTCACTTTTTCTTGGGCTTTTCCACAAACTCTCAAAACCCTTAGGAAAACTTCCAGAAAGACTGAGTGATGAATTTGGGGAAACAGATCTGTTTACGTGGTCATATTCATTCACGTCTGGGCTTTCACTGCGCCTCTGTGGTCGAAAATGAGCAACATATCCATTGCGCTCAGGCTTTTCTTCAAGAAGAGCACGCTTCTCTTGCGTGGAAAGCAAGGTTTCCCATGCTGCCTTTTTACCCTTTTTTGCACTCTTGGGTCGCCCTGTGGGTTCAACCCTTTTCTTCTCTCTACTGAACATACCGTACTACAAACTGAAAACGAAAACAGCAAACAGCATGTTCTTGTTATATACTTATAAACTGATATAATTATATATGTTATCTTAGCCCAATATTATACTCGATCGTTTTAAAAACAAGTCCAGTCTCTTCTCCTGCCTGATCAGGTTTCAGCATGGACGAACCACTTCATATTGAAGTACCAAGTCTTGAGACAGATTGGATAGCTGGATATGCAGTAGTATTCTTTAAATGTACATCAGATTATGCTACAAAAACAATCAATGAAGCTGACAGTCAAACCGTTGTCATCGATTTCAAACGCAGTCTAGTGAGTAGTGGAGTAACCCTCCGCAGTGGGGACGATAATCGTATATTAACAGACACGAAACCTCTTGAACATATTCAATCACCAGTTCAACAATGAGATGAGTGACAATTCAAAGTCGCTGGACAACAGAAACACAAAGCTGCGATAAGTATCCGTGAATTAGTTCGCCCGAGTTGTTTTTCACGCACTTTTGTCAAGGCAACACTCATGAATATTTATCAGCGTTTTTCCCGCTTCGTACCACATCCCCGGCTACGCTCACGCCGGTCATCGACGGTCAGGTGTGAAATAAAAACTTGCTCCCTCAACACTTGCAGAAGTATATATAAACATCACCAGACCTGTAAGAAATTAAACACAATGCAAATTTTGTTTTCCACATTTATGCATTTGCATGGAGGAGATGTCCGCCATATTTGTTATTTGTTTCGGCACTTGGTGAATTCTGGGAAATATTTGAACTCGGGAAGAAAATATGGGGGCCTGGGCCGGGGATGATATTATGGTCTGCCAACAATACTTTTCCCTCTTTCCGCTTGTTTTTCCACCAGGTAGGAAAATTGTGTGTAATAATCCTGTTCCATCGTCAAAATAAAATCTCACAGGATATTAAATACTAAGCTGAAATATACTATATTATATGTGGAATAGTGCCATGATGTTATTTGGCTAAAAAGTGAACTATATTGTGCTTTAGACTCTTTTGAATAAAAGTCGTTTCTGACTTGTCTTTTCTTGTCCTCATGACAGCAATCATGGTGAGAATAAACGTACTTAGCGACGCTCTTGTGTCCATCTGCAACGCCGAAAAGCGAGGCAAAAGGCAGGTTCTTATCCGGCCATGCTCCAAAGTGATCGTTAAATTCCTAACTGTGATGATGAAGCACGGTAAGTCTCGATTACAAATATTAGAACATTGAACCTGTACATGTCCTTCGTTTCAAAATGAAATAATAAAGCGTGTAGCGTAAGCACGTTATGATCTCGATACGATTCCCTTCCATCATTGTCGAGATTCCGTGGAAACAAACCTTCAGAATCCCTCATTCTGACGCTAGTGCTTGTTGTTTAAACTAAGGGTTGTAGCACTCGAAAGATTCATTTATACCCAGACATTGCAGTGTTCAAGATGACTCTTGTCTCTTGACATGTGTGTTCCAGTGAGTTTAATATATGCACTGTCAGTCAGTATATATCCACCCCCCCCTCCCTCTGACCCAGGAATAAGTGAACTCGCTTGAACTGTGGACAATATTGCAGATAAATAAAATAAATAAAATAAATAAATAAATGTGTTCTGGCCATTTCACCTCAAAATTCCAGATTTAATCAATTATGTTCTATTGTTGGTTATCATTGATTCTACAAATCAACAATAGAGATCATTTCGCTTGACTGTCAAAGATTGATCAGAACAAAATGCTCGCGTCAGAGAGTTACGTGTCAGGTCTCATCTCTGATTGGTTGCCAGTACTCAACTTTCAAATTTTATTGGTCAACAAGCTGCTTTGACAATGCAAATGACAATGAGCTTTTGACAGTGAACTGAAATCGTCTCTAATTGATAATCGAGCATAAGATTGATTAATATTGGAAATTAATATCAAATATCCTTGTGATTGTCGACTACTATTGATTTAAAGTGTTATGAACTGACACCAGGTGTGCTAATTGCTATGCATACAGCTATGTATTTGCCAATTGATACAAAACATGCAAAGCTAATCAAGTTTTTAACTATAAAGGAGAATAAATCTCACTTCATTCATTTGAAATGAGCAATGGTTGATCTTGATTCATTTACACTACATACTTTATGTGCTTAGTATACTTGGCATACTTAGTATCTTTGTTGAAAGTAATTTTCAAAGGCAAGACGCACTTCCCAAAGTTATATGTTTATCATTCTAACAGGGTTTGAAACTAACTTTTGAATGCATTTACCCCAATGGGTACCAGTAACTACGTTTGAGTTTTAGTTGCCCAAAGAAAAAAATTTGGTTGGCCAGTTTCAAAACTAGTTGCCCACTGCGAACATAGACAGATTGTGAACATCACTGCGAACTTCAATAATATTCTGATTTCTGAATGAATCTGTCTGAGTGTAAAATGAACTATTGTTGTCTGCATGTTCTCCTCTCTTCAAGGCAGTTTTTGCAGAACATTTCCCTGACTGACCTTCCGATTTGATGAAATGAAGCCATGGAAAATCAACTTCTCACCTTGGCAAAACTTTTGTACTTTGTCTTTGGTTTTGCATGTTCCGCCCTTGATTTGTGCTGATTCCAGATTTTTGGGAGCAGAATCATTTCTGAAAGGTTCTTTAGAAGGTATTGGTGATGTTGAAGAAGCTTTGCTGGATTCAACTTGTGACAGACGGGTGAAAAAACAGTTATCCTTCCTTGTTTGCCTGCCATTTTGAATGTACATGCTTCAAAATCTAAAGTGCACATGCTCACGAAAAAATAATTATAGCAGACCAGACAAAATATGGGCTCTCGGATGAATTAATTGAGATGGTAATCACCAGCATTACAGTATGATCATGAACCACATAAACTGCTGTATTGTGACGGTATACAATCAATACAAACTTTTGTTTTATTGATTTTCTAACTTGCAAACTATATTAAATTAATGTACAAACAGTTTCCTTGGATATTTGGAGACACTTGCCCTATTGGGGCAACAGCCCTAAGGATTTACTTGCCATAACCTAATTTTTGCATGCCCAGGGCAACAGGACACCTGTTAGTTTCAAACCCAGTCTAAGAAATGTTTTGCACATGTGTATTATTGTAGTGTTAAATGTCAAATTCTTGTCACTTGTTTTTTTTTTGTTACAAAACAAAACAAAAATAAACACATATATTATCTAAATAATAATCTTAGTTTATTGAAGGGATATAAAACATCTGTTAGAATATACAACATTTACCATAGTAACTATTATACCACCTCCAGTAGCGTACTGTCGACTATTCTTTGTCTTATTTAGCATTCATGTGTTGACATTGCATTAATGATAATAATAATAATGATTTATTCACAGCTTCTCTACTGAGTAGATAGCTATACACAGGGCTCCCACAGGGCATTAAAAGTCACTATTTGAATCGTTTCAAATTTAAGGTCTTAACCCTTTGAGTCCTGAGAGTGCCTTTCAAAATTG
>JANVCJ010073036.1:0-12270 GCA_026413505.1 Epizoanthus ramosus
TCTGCTACCAAAAGTAAAACAGTTACTATTATTTCCAATATGATTATTATGACGTTATTATCTAATTATTATTATTAGGAAACGAAAAAGTGCATTTGTACATTTTGCAGAAATGAAAAAGTTGAATCTTCCAAACAGGGTATATGAAAAGCTGCAGTCTGTGTGCCATTCAGTAAACTTGCATGTTGATATCCATGTCATTGCGACATGTTTTTCTGTAAAGTTAATATGTTTAACAGTATAGTATACCAATCCTTTCGTCCTTTTAATTTTACTGTAAACAAAAGAATTATTGCATTTTTAGATTTTCCGTAAATTTCTTTGTATTTGGATCAATTTTTATTCATAAATTGGCCTTTAAAGACTGTTTGAGTTGAGCCGAGCAAGCCCGTTAAAGTTGCTGTATTGTAGTCACATAAGAGCCGGCGGAGGCGGTCCGGTTGGTCCGGCCATGGTCCTATCAACTCTCGACAAAAATAGATTTTTTTAAAGAATAATTATTTGTTAAAATAAAAATTTATTGTATCAAAACTTAAAACCTTTGTAAACGGTAGACCTGCCAATAACAAAACAAAGTATGTCGAAGTTGCAGAATATTCTAGGCCGATTTTTTGCCCTATGCCGATGTAACAGAAATGTATATTTTTCTGAAAATGCTATACATAGTGTTTCAGAGGTGATCAATTTTCAAATTAGTTAAGGGGGCGCTTCTAGAAACCCAATTGGCCGTACCGATTTTCAATGCTTCCGCGGGCCATGCACATATGACTAAGAGGGTGCGATTGTGGGGCTCACAAAGATCATGCTGCTGAAGAGAGTCTTTTGCTTGCGTCGTGCGGTGCGCTAAACAATATCGCACTTGGAGATGTATCCCTTCAAATTCATTGACATGGGACGTCAGTACAAGTGTTCACCTACTCTGCGGATACATATTATCAAAATGTAAAATCAATGAGTGTAAATAAAATACATTGTTGTTGTTGTTGTATCTCTCAACGCCAATATGTGGGCAGTGTACGACTGCCTGGCACCACAAGTAGTTGCCCCTTAAATACAAGATTATTCTGCACATTTATTACAATACATGTCCAAATAAGAGTAGAGGCATTCTGGGACCTCTAACTTGCTCTCTGGTCATCCTCGACGTATAGTTTTACACAGCTGCTGAGGACTGAATCGTCTGCTGAAGCTTGTTTATCCTGCTGCCAACATTCATCGCTCACTGGTAGTAATGCTCTGTAATTAACTTACTCGAGCACTTGAGAAAAATCACAGGTATTGACCTCTTGTAGGAATACTCTACTCAGAGTATAATCCAGATAAATTGTTGGCCTTTCTTGTACCTGACGTGTAGAGTATATTTCTGTAGTCTTACCATAATCGTGGAAGGCGCTTGGGTGCTGCGTTCATTGGTTTAAGGGAAATTGACTACTGGTCATTTTCAGGTCACACATAGGGTTCGAAACGTTCGCACTCGAATGCAATCGCGAACAGTTTTTTCTCAATTTATGCATAGCCAGTTTCTGCTGGTGTCAGAACTCGGGACGCATAGACTACCGGCTCTCCATTCTGAAATAAGGCAGCACCTAGGCCGTACTGGGACGCGTCACACTCAAGGGTTACCTCCTCCTCTTCGATGTCAATTAAGTAGCTGCAAATCCAGTCCAGAGCAGCTTTAGGCATTCCATAGGTACGTACCGAGTTTGCCTAGGAGTAGGGAACATTCTAAACTGTCGAACGTTTTGGACAAGTCTTGTACTGAAACCAAAGCTGTTATGTAGTTTCCCGCGATCCATGGTATCCGGTAAGACTGGTGTCTGAAAAATGCCTTTATGGTTTCCGTTGAATGAATTCTCGTATTTCCACTTTGATGTTCAGCAAGGCATTGCCTACGAGCCATGTACATATATTCATTTTACTGCTTAAGTGCTACACGTTCGCGTATCTTGGAGATTGCTGGCAACAGGGAAACTGGGCGGTTGTTATTCGCTGTTTCACGATCTCCTTCCTTCACTTCAGATTCTTTCCAAGCTGAGGGGGACAGAGACGTCAAAAAAGAAGTGGTGACAATTTCGGTGAGGATGCACAGAAGAGTCTTTAATCATAGCCATGGTAACTTTGTCCCATCCTGGGGTTTTGTTAGATGGAAACGGGAACACAATCCTACGTATTTCAACAGATTACGCTGGATTGAATTGCAACTCGTCCGTATCATGAAAAGCGGTAAAATATCGTTGCTGCACTAAAGCTAGGCTGCTTTCCGAGTCAAGTTTCTTGCATGGAAGCTCCGTTAAGAATTAATTGAACTCATCGGTCAGTACTTTCATGTCTCTAGTGTAGTTGAAAATGGAAAGAGCAGATCGACGGATTGAGGGAGAGGACATGCCGGGACCCTGCACTTACATTGCAATGGAAAAACATGTCTTTTCATTAAGTGTATTACTCCTGCGACATAGGAGGAAATTTTTGCAGCTCAATTCCATAATTGTCACACGTTCCTCGTGCGCATGCGTTGTTATCTGGTTGATCAGCAGGAGATACTGCACAGCAGCTGGTAGCAGCACTACAACGGAGCAGTTGTCTTAATCCCTGGCGATACTTGAAGTTAAAAGTAAAGTAGACAACGGGGTTTATGGCACTGGGGCTGAACCACAAAAATATGGAAACAAATTTATAATTATTAAGGTTCTGTATACTAGGAAGAAAGAAAAAAGAAAGCAAAAAATAAACACTAAAAGGAATATAAGCTAATAGAAAAACCACAACTAAAACCAATAACATGAATGTAATTTTGTTGTTCTCTTTTTGTCGTCGTCTCAATGCTTCAGAAGACAAATGAGCAGACATTCTCGCCTTCTGCCGACGTAACGAGATGATCACAGCTGTGTACAACATGGAAATTGTAAGTAACGGTATTGCGATTAGCAACGCCAGTTGGGTACTATAATATATCTTCTGTATTTCAAAATCAAGGTCACTGTCTGTGGACCATATTGACACACAGTTGACAGTTGAGAAGCGAACGTCAGGAACAAGTCTACATGTGTACAGATATGGAGACTGGACTATTGCGGCTAAGATCCATATAAGGGCTATGATTCGGTATTTTAAGCCAATGAATGTCGATTTTGTTGCATAAAGAACACAGTGAAACCTCTCGGCGGCGATTGCCAGCATACAGGGAATAGAAACTGATGAAGAAATGTCTATAGCGAAAGGAACGAGTTTGCAAAGTATGGACCCCAACACTCCGTCGAACCACCTTCTGCCGACAAAGATCTCCTTCATTTGATACGGAATGCTGAAGAGTGGAATAAAAAGATCTGATACACACATGCTTAGTATTAAGACATCCACTGTCGACCGTAACAGTTTATTTCTACGCACAACTTCGATGACCAACACGTTACCGACAAGTGACAACAGAAGTAGTGCCACGTAGCCCGCAGTTTTGATTCCATAGGTCAGCGACATATGAACAGTTTGGGATGTACCATTGGCGATTATGGAGTTTTTTCCGACAGTACTGTTAGCCGCTATCAGGGTATCACTCCAATTTGCCATGACTGAAGAAAGTTTTCTCTCGTTATTAAGAAACCTGCAAGTAGAAGCGTTCTGTTATACAAGTAATTTAAAAGTGCAAAAGGTTACCATGCAGATATTAGAATCTTATCGCTGAAAACCTCGATCTCAATTCACAGGGGCCGCGGAAGCTGTTTAAAGTGGAGGGCTGAATTCCGAGGGTGAAGCGCTCGCCATAATTTTGAAATTTACAGCCTCTGAAATGGCTATAACTGTCTAATTTGGACTGTCCTAAAATAGCTTAGTTTCAATTTTAGATCAGCTTAATTGCACTAAATCACACAGTTTCTATGGAGAAGTTTTTATATTGCTGTATTATAGCTATGTTGAGTTATAGAAGCAAGCGGCACCCCAGCCAATCAAAAGGCGCGTTATATCTACTTTATTTTATAATACAGTTTATAATGAACTTCCAACGATATATACTGTATGTACCATGTTTAGGGAACTACTGAAAGTTTTGATAGTCTAACATTTCTAATTCGCCTTCACTGCATCCTTTCAGATACAATGTAAATTATTTCACATTTTTATTTCACTTTTAGTATTCAATAAGGGCATCCCCACTTTGTTCTCTGTTTACAGTCATTTCTGATCTTCAAAATAGGATAAAAAAATTGTTGTTGTTATTGTTGTTGGTCGGTCGGCAAAAATAAAAAAAAGCCACTCAAAAAAAATCCAGGCCAGGTCTTAAATATCGCATATATGGATATAGGTAAAGTAAAATATAGTGTCTTTCAAGTTCTATTTGATATATTTAGTTTATAAACATCACATGTGATGTCCGTTGACAAAATAATCGCAAATTGGCCAGGATGTAAAAAAGAATAATTTAAACGCCGTCATGGTTGAGCTGAAAATGTTGTTGTTGAAAGTCGAATTTGGTCAACTGCCGTGATGGATAACACTGAAAGGCAACCTTTCTGATAGTTATGAAAGCTGAAGAATATTTACTATTGCAATGAGCTTTGTCACATTTTTTTTTGCAAATCTTCAACATTTTGGGTCGGTCGGACGACTGGAAACAGAAAAAAGTGGGGATGGCCTAATTTTTAATTGGCATCTTACAATGCAATTTTAAATTTTACATATTTGAATAATTTAATATTTTCTTATAAGTACCATAGGCTACATGCAGAGGAACGTTTTCCTTGAGTCTCCTTCACAATTAATTCCTCACAGCATTTTATGCGACCTTATCTTCGTTCCTTTCAATTCATGGATGAGAAATGTTACATTTCGAATACGAGCCTTGGTAATGAAGTCAACTTATCTGACGAGTAAATTTATCGGCTATTTGTTTGTAAAGAAAGATACAGTATCATATGCTCTGTCACTAACGCTACAGCTAAACCTGGCAATGTTTTCCTATGGTGCGTACGTTTTCAAAATTCAATATCTCGGACTGAAACAAAAAAATATAATGGCCGTTTTGCTTGAATTCTAATCCACTTTAATACCTTGCAATGTTAAGTCCGGCATTTATAAGATCCGTCTGCAGTTTCTAGTTTCTAATTTATTTCATAACTAAAGATACTTGATAACAGCAAATTGCACTCAAGGATATTCAACATATGGGTGTTAGTTTAGTCGTAACAATGTCATGTGTCCGTAGGAAAAAATATATCATAATTTCATATAGTTTTATGTTCTCAAATGTTGCCATTGCAGCATAAAAAAACACTTTGACTCCGCTGTCTTTGCCGCATAATTTTAAAGTTTATGTTTCGTGTATATATCAAGTCGACGATTATCTCAGAGGTGTAAATTTCAGTACTTGAATGTCATTTTAACAGTTGAGCGAATGTTGCATCGTATGTGCTAATCTGGCCATTTCTAAAGCTCTAAACGCTGTCTTCATGGTTGAAACAGTTGACGAAATTACAAAACAATATTTTTCAAAAATCAGTGGTACAATCGGTATTGTATCGAAATAAAAGGAGATTATTCTGTGCGATGAACCGCAATAAGCGTTTGTCATATAACAGAAATGCAATCTTACCTTTTTTAAATCTTACCTTGTTTATAAACAATTAATGTTTCCCTTCTTCTTGTATTCGGCTACTATTCGTAACTGAGACACTTGCTGATGTGTTCTCTTAGAGCTGGGATAACTAAGATGTGTCGAGAACCCAAATAAAATCGGCGGTTTCGAGTACACGCCATGGGGCGCTATTGGTGAAAGCAAGCAATTATTTTGCTTGTTGATTATCCCTTCAAATTAATTTGCATTTTTCATTTTCTTATAATTTCTTTGACAACTGTTGACTGATATCACCTACTGATGACACAGATATATTATATTCCAAGAATTATTGGATTTTTGTACTAATAACTAATTTTAAAGGCCATTCGCTTTTGATTAAAATTAATATTCGTTGATTGATATCTAAAATCGACGCAAATAAAGGTTTTTATATATATAATGTTCATGCACATATGTATCACTGTGCTATATTTAAGCCATCGAATGAAGCTAGCACAGCTAAAATGGTATGTTTCTGCAAGAAACAAAGCAAATGTACGCCGATGAACTGCATCTGAGTAGACATTCAAGCAAACCGTACATCAAACTGTTTACATAATGACTGCCGATGGTCTTGAGTTCAAATCTTCAGTATTCTTCTTCCAGCTATTCCAAGTTATTCCCAGACTAATTTCCATTGACAAAACCCTCAATTGGATTACGTCCCAACGTTTGTTTTCAGTTAATAAATACAATATTAAAATAACACCTATCAAATACCATAAAACCTCGAAAAGAAGCTGGAGAAGAAGTCCATCTTGAAATAAAGCCCCCCTCTTTAGTTTGCAAAGGTAATCTCGAAAAGAAGCCCATCTTGAAAATAAGCCCATGGCCATGGGTTTCTTTTAAAGAGAGTATGGGCTTCTTTTCAAGATAGTACTTACGCTGTAAAGGAATGTCAAAGAAACAGAAGTAAACAATAAAAAAACACTCGGGTTATGGTTTAGGTCATTTAATGCCAGTTAATTACACTTCGTGATGCAGACTAATGTTCTCTCTTGTAATTATGATAGCGTCACTGTTTACTTCATGTCAGTATCAATTTTATTTTGTTGTTTTCTTAATTGTGCCTTGATCGCATCTCTTCTTGTAAGCCTCGTTAGCAATTCTCAATATTTGCAGCATTCATTTTGAAAAGAAGCAACCGTCTTGACTTTACAATAGTAATCAGCTCTCCCGACGGGGCTTTTCAACTACCTGTTTACATGAAGTACAAGGGTTCAGCGTTGAAGGACTTGGCCAGAAATCTGAATTAATGCGGTTCCCAACAGTTCTGTCTGAGACGTTGAGTAGTGCCCTCAGTATACAGACCACAAAACCGGCATTAGCCTGCTCCTATCGACAAGTGTGTGGGCTCCTTTAGGTCCCCCAATAGAATGTCGACTAGACCAACGGCTTAACGTGCCGTCCACGGACGGTCCCTTCCGAACGACACGGAAGATAAGTTTTTCCTGAGGAAGGCAACACTGAAGACCTGTGGCACTTGTTTAAGCATCTGTGGTGTCGCCAACAACCACAGTTTTATTTTATCGGGATTGATGAACAAGCTGTTAGAGCAGCACAAAACCATAATCACCCCGAGTTCGGCACGTACGCCGTTTGCCAAGGAGTAGGGCGTGTTCCTGGCCAAATCTTTGTATAAGTAATGATAATAGGACTGAGTGGAGTCCAATTCTGTCTGTAATCATACGAGTGATAACAAAATTGGACGAGCGCGCAGCGCGAGTCCGATTTGTTTATCATGAGTATGATTACAGACAGAATTAGATGACACAAAGTCCTATTACCAATTTATTATAAAAAGGACAATTTCCGAAAAAGGTGAAAATAAAGTGACCTAAATTTGTCACTGGAGAAAACAACTGATTTGAATTTAAGTCTGTGCCATCATGGAAATAATTGTCGGAAGAAAAGTTCACCATTTTGTCTCAGCCACAGTTTCTGAGTGGTAGTTTGTTGCTGTCATAGTGATTATTATCTGGCTGGTGATTGGTTAGTAAACCAAGAAGTCATGTTGTGATTGGATCATTCAAGCATTCGATTACAGGTGTCCGATAACAAGGTTTTGTAATCGGATAGTGTCCGATTAATGAATTTTGCAGACAAATTAATGAATAATAGAATGGTAAATGAACCAATCACATTTGAGGAAATGGTAATTTTTATAATAAGTCTAGTAAAACCATGCTTTTGATCCATGGCATCAGGCAAGAATCGTGTCTGAAAAAAATGTCTTTAAAGTTTCTGGTTAAATGTATTCTCGTATTTCCACTTTGATGTTCAGCAAGGCATTTGCTGCGAACCATGTATCCATTTAGCTGGGTTTAAAAGAGCTTAAAAGAGCTACACGTTCGCGTATCTTGCAGGAAATAGAGAAACTGGGTGGTTGTTATTCGCTGTTAATGTTTCGCGATCTCCTTCCTTCAGGAGCGCAATCACTTCAGATTCTTTCCAAGCTGAGGGGAACAGAGAGGTCAAAAGGTTTTCGCAATTTCTGTGTGGATGCATGAGAAGCATGGACGGTAGAGTCATTGATCATAGCCATGGTGGCATTGTCCCATCCTGGCGCTTTGTTAGATGGAAACCAGCGATAGGACAATCCTACGTACTTTAACAGATGACACGGGATGGAATTGAAACTCGAACGTATCATGAAAAGGCGGTAAAAGATCGTTGCTGCAGTTGGGGTAGGTTGCTTTCCGAGTCAAGCTTCTTGGACCCTTCCGCCATCCGAGTTCCAACTGATGTAATGATGATTGCAATGATGTTTGCAGTGGCAAGATTCATTAAGTGCATTACTCCTGCGACAAAGGACGAATTTCTTGCAGCTCAATTGCATGATTATCACACGTTCCTCGTGCGCATGCGTTTTCCTCAGGTTGTTCTCCAAGTGATACAGCACAGCAGCTGGTAGCAGCACTACAACGGAGCAGTTGTCTTAATCCCTGGCGATACTTGAAGTTAAATGTAAAGTAGATAACGGGGTTTATGGCGCTGGGGCTGAACCACAAAAATATGGAAACGTGTTGATAATGATTAAGATTCTGTATCGTAGAAAGATCAAATAAAGAAAGGTATAACCCAACACTGAAGGGGATATAAGCTAATACAAAAACCACAACTAAAACCAGTAACATGAAGGTGATTTTGTTGTTCTCTTTTTGTCGTCGTCTCAACGCTTCAGAAGACAAATGAGAAGACATTCTTGCCTTCTGCCGACGTAACGAGATGATCACAGCTGTGTACAACACAGAAATTGCAAGCAGTGGAACTGCAATTACAATCATTACTTGGGTACTATAATATATCTTCTGTATTTCTAAATCACGGTCGCTGTCTGTGGACCATATTGACACACAGTTGACAGTTGACAAGCGAGCGTCAGGAACAACTCTGAATGCGTACAGATACGGAGACTGGACTATTGCGGCTACGATCCATATAAGGGCTATGATTCGGTACTTTAAACCAATGGACGATGATTTTGTTGCATAAAGAACACATTGAAACCTCTCAACGGCGATTGCCAGCATACACAGAATAGAAACTAACGAAGACTCGTTCATAGCAAAAGGTACGAGTTTGCAGAGTATGGACCCCAACAGTCCGTCCAACCATCTACTGTCGACAAAGATCACCTTAATTTGACACGGAATGCTGAAGAGTGGAATAAAAAGATCTGATACACACATGCTTAGTATTAAGACATCCACTGTCGACCGTAAAAGTTTATTTCTACGCACAACTTCGATGACCAACACGTTACCGATAAGTGACAACAGAAGTAGTACTGTGTAGCCTGCAATTTTGATTCCATTGATCAGCGACATATGAACAGTTTGGGATGTCCCATTGGCGATTATGGAGTTGTTTCCGACAGTACTATTAGCCGTTATCAGGGTATCACTCCAATTTGCCATCACTGAAGATAGTCTTCTCTCGTTATGAAGAGACCTGCAAGTAGAAACGTGTTGTTATAGATGTAGTTTAAAAGTGCAAAAAGTTAGCACGCAGATATTAGATTCATATCGCCGGAAACTTCGATCTCAATTCATGCATCTCCTGCTTTAGGTTAATTAATCTACAAGTATTTTCTCTTTCTTTTCCATTCTTCTTTATTGTTCTTAGAATTAGCAATAATTCGAGGTGCAATTTTTCAAAGATGATATGTATTCAATATTATTGATATAGACACAGAGACGACCGTAAACAGACACAGACAAAGACACAGACACAGACACAGACACAGACACAGACACAGACAAAGACACAGATAAAGATACAGATACAGATACATGCACAGATGCAGAATGATATAGATACAGATACAGATTCAGATACAGATAAGGGGTCGTTGAATTTTTTTTTGTTCATGCTGTGTGGCGATATACAGATTTGTCCTCAAGATGTATGCAAAAATTCCGTATTCCATATTTATTGGGGATATTATAGTAAAATGCAGATCCGGCCAGATTAAATTACAAAAAACTTTCCATTTTCGGGTTGTTATCATTTAGATACTTAGAACCATTTTGGGGGATCTAACATTTTTAATTCGCCTTCACTGCATCCTTTCAGATACTCGTATTTATCACTTTCGCCACTCCAAAGAAAATTATGGAAATTGCAGCTTAACGCTTTTGTTGCACGCCAAAAAGTGTTATTAAAAACTCCTGATAATCCGATTGTTCAGTATTTGATTGAACTTTTCACAGCAATGCAAATTCTCTTCACATTTAAGATTTGTATTTCACTTCTCGTATTCAATAACTTTTAATTGGCATCTTGCAAGGCAATTTGAAATTTATGTTTGAATAATTTAAAATTTGTTTGTAAAGAAAGATATCATATGCTCTGTCACTAACGCTATAGCTAAACCAGACAATGTTTTCCTATGGTGCGTACGTTTTCAAACTTCATTATCTTCGACTGAAATTCAAAAATTATAATGGCTTTCGCTTGAATTCTAATCCACTTTTATACTTTAAAATGTTAAATCCCGCATTTATAAGAATCGGCATTATCTAAATCAACCTGAACTACAGTAGTTTCTAATTTATTTGCTAACTAAAGATACCTGATAAGAGCAAATCAACAGCCAAAGGATATTCAATTTATAATGAGGGGGTATTACTGTAGTTGTAACAATGCCATGATTCCCTAGCAAAATAAAATATAGATTTTATATACTTTCATGTTCTCAATTGTTGCTGCTGCTGCACTGGTAAGAAACCATTTTGGCTCCACTGTCTTTACATAATCTAACAGTTTATATTTCTTGTATGTATCAAGCAGAAGATTATCAGAGAGGAGCAAATTTCAGTACTTGAATGTCATTTTACCAGTTGAACGCCGAATGTTGCATCGTATGTGCTAATGACTCGTCATCATTTGTAAAACTCTAAACACTTTTAGTTACTTTTAGAATGGTTGAAACTGTTGACGAAGTTACAAAACCATATTTTTCAGTCGAACATCAGTGATACAATTGGTATTGTATCGAAATAGAAGGAGATTTTTCTATGTGATGAAAAGCAATAAGCGTTTGTCATATAACAGAAATGCAATCTTACCTTGTAAACATACAATGTTTCTCTTGCATTCGGCTACTATTCGTAACTCAGACACTTGCTGGTATGTTCACTTAGAGCTGGCATAACTAAGATGTGTTGACAACCCAATTTCAAAACGGTTTCGAGTACACGCCATGGGGCGTTATCGATGAAAGCAAGCAATTATTTTGCTCGTTGATAATCGTTCTTTAAAATTCATTTGCCATTTTCATTTTATTATAATTTCTTTGACAACTGTTGACTAGTATCACCTGCTGATGACACAGATATATTATATTCCAAGAATTATTGGATTTTTGCAGAAATAAGGGACTGGTCATTATTAATGCCGGGGAGGGGACCGGAAGGAATTGTGCTAGGCCATGAAACATATATGTCACATTGATACATTCATTATATTAATTATATTTTTACTTCAGGTTATTGCGTCGTTTCTCTTAATTTTCTAGGGCGTCTAGATGTATAGAGGTACTCCCTGCATGCAAAAAAAACAACCGAAAAAGTATACGTATATTAGCCTGCCAATGAAAATCACATATACATCAATATATGTTAAGATTATTTTTATACAAATAAAAGGATTTCAGGACTAAAATTTTGAAGTCGGCCTTTGATGTTTTCCTTGGGACCAAGGGATTGTTCCTTGAACATTGTTTGTTAGTAATGTTAGGCCTCCTCCGGGACAGAAACTTGCCTTAACTCGCAAGATATTCCTGCATTAAAGTTTCCCTTAACTCGCTTTATCTCTCCTTAACTCGCCCTATCTCGTCTTAAAGCGCCTTAACTCGCAATTCTCGCAATTCATCTTCAAATTTCCTTAACCCTAGATGGCGTTTTTTTTGTGGTTAAAAACGTGCTATTTTACCGATTGCCAAAAGCTTCCACACAACTGTTCTTAGATAATTAACACATCTTTTGAGCCTAATTAGGTGACGTCATAGCTGATGACGTCATCACAGGGAGTCACGAAACTCACTTTTTGCCGTTAAAATTAGAATAAAATAACTGGAACTTACTTATTTTTGTCTAATAGATTCAAATTATGTAGTTTTTCTTTGAAAATTCAAGTTTGTAATTATTTTGGTTGTT
>JANVCJ010073047.1:0-12269 GCA_026413505.1 Epizoanthus ramosus
TATCTATCTATCTATCTATCTATCTGTCTGTCTGTCTGTCTGTCTGTCTGTCTGTCTGTCTGTCTGTCTGTCTGTCTATCTATCTATCTATCTATCTAACTTACATTTTCCATTAATTTTGAACTTTTCATTTCTCAGTGCTGGAGGAAAGGTTTCTGGCTGATCCTTATAAGCACGTTGCAGGCTGTGAGGTGAGTCGACTGTTGTCGCCAGTGACACTTGATAAGGAGCAAAGTCTGGAGACGTATGAGTGTAAGGGGACGTGTAGGCCTGTGGATATGCTGCCGAGTATTGAGCTGGATATGTTGATACGTAGGGAGCAGCATACTTGGGCCCCTGTGACGACCGGGAAGCTGCAGAGTACGCGAATGGGTAGCCATTACGTGACCGCGGCTTGACAGGGTAGAATCCTTTGTCATGTGGGAACATAACCAAAAGTAACCACGTTTATGGCCATAACATAACCATAACATAAGCATAACATAAGCATAACATAACCATAATTATAACATAATCATAACCACAGTATCATAATAACATAATCAAAACTACATTTTTTTTACATTCATAACCATCGCATAACTTTAGTCGCAATCGTGAACACATAAACATAACAAAACTATAGCCACAATCATAACCATAACTGTAATCAAACGCAGCTGATGTAATTCAGGTTTAGTTTGCTTGCAAGTGACACAGTTCCAACCGTGTACTTCGGGTATGAATACCATTCGGGTGATGATGTTATTTGACCACCCCCATGATCACGTGACCAGAAGCGGAAGTAAAATTACAATCCATGTAGCAACGTCGTTGCCTAGCAACGATATATGCGCATGGGCATATCTTTAAATACGATAAAAATCATTAAGGGCATTACAGTGTTGCCGCTGACGAAAGTTCGACGAAGCACAATAATTTACATTTCTTATAGAACTATTCATGTTCTTGTAATATTAAAAATAATTCATTCGCTCTCAAATATTTTGACTATCGCAGATAATGGACTATCGAATACGATTATACGAAAAGTAAATGAACAGAAATATTTGTATATTATCCCACCTCCAAGCGTTCTTTTATTGTTTTTCTTCATCTTTGTTCGGTGCCTGTATTTTCCATTTGTAGCCAAGATTTCCACAATAACGAGTAACCATAGCAACTTCACTCCCGCTGCTCTCAGTAGAAACATACTTCGTTGTGCTACCTGTGTGCGCGAAATTTGTATACTCTTTAAATTACATTATCTTGCCATCATGGCATAAGAAATTAGCTAACTTTTTAGTACTTATATTCGCGAAACTTTTAAATTTTCACAATTTTTGCCAATGCGTAATTTAATACCCTGATCTAAAACGTTATATTAACATGAGTGCAGTGCTATTGTAAAATATTCAGTGTATTGAGTCAGTAGACATGCTAGAAAGGCTTTTCCCCAGTCCCCCATAGCACGTCCCCTAGCAGGAGGGTCTCGATGGGGTATCCTCTGACAGCTAACGGTAAAAAAAAATTGGTGGTTGACAGTAAATATCTGAGGCCGTTTTGACAGTTAATCTTAGGGACCAACCATTTGATTTCGTTTGTGGGGAGTGAAAGAATTTGTAAAAACAAAATTTGCATGAGCCCAAAAGACGATAAAACCTTTGCAGGACAAAAAGGTTGTAGAAAAAATGAGAGAGACAGAGAAGGAAAGGCGAAAAAAATTGGCATCATAAAATAAAAAAAATCATTTTCACAAAATCATCATTTTACCCCTACCCCACTGTCCCTTAATTGAACGAATTTTGACGGTAGAAACATATTTCTTTTAAGGCTGAGGGTAAAATGTTAGGCCGTTTGACAGTTAACGGTTAACCTCATTGAGACTCTGTAGCAGCACTATGCTGGGGTACCACCTGTTGTGTTGCTCGAAGGAGGCGTGCCCAAGGACCCAGCTACCAAACAAATCCATACATCCAACAATATGGAACCAGTAACCGAGGTAAGACCGCCATTTAAAGAAATATGAAATCCGACATGATGTTAGATCAATGATGGAATCGACCAAGATCAAGTTCAAACCACGAAACGAACACTAGAACGTCAGTAAGAAGAATTTCGATTCGTTTTAGTTTCAACATTAGCCGAGGTCACACTTGATGTTACCAGTCTCACTTTTCCAAACACCAAATTGTTGGTGTTTGGAATTTTTTAAAATTATAAACACCGAAAACTTGCCCTGCTAGCAGAGATCTCTCATATCCCCACGAAAAACGTTTTTCATGAGGATATGAGCAATCTCTGCTCGCAGGGTACAGAAAACTTGGTTTTACAATAATGTTAAGGCCGGTGTGAGGTTCTAACGTGTCTGCAGTCATTATAAATAAAAAATTGTACTCCTTAAGTGATCCTTTTAAGAAGAGTCGCATTGAAGATATTTATATCTGGATACTGATTCTTATGGCGCTTACGACATCGGAATATGAGCCTTGCTACACGCCCCTCGTACGGTAAAGACTTTTCAAGGGAATAAAGTATTAGGCAGCTGGAGGATCATAAAAATACAAAGATTTGCCTTGTATTAACCGAGGAATCTATTACACTGCGTTGAGGTGATTGCAAGTACTTTACAGGTATCTGACAGTGTTTATAGTACTTCAGTCTTTTTTAAGACTTTCTGGCGCAACTTATTCGCACTAAAGGTCGTGTTGTCTTCAGTGTCATAATGGATATGAAATAAGCTCTAGCATTACTGGAATTGAACTGAATTGTATTTCAATCCTGGTTTTAATCAGCTTAAATTCGATTATCTTTCAAACCAGTATGCAAGATAAGGATATAATTCTCAGATGTGTTTCTTCGTTCTGACGAAGTTCTAACGCGGGAAACGTCAGATGACAACTTTCACAATCGCAACAGAAAACATAATTTCTGTTTTTAGTTGTTGCATGTCGTAATTGCCGACGTCAAAAAGTTTAGTTTTTATAGAAACGAGATTCCTGAGCAGACTGGAGCAATCGAGGCCAGTATAAAGGATAAACCGCAACCCGTTCAAATATTATGCCTTTCCAAAAGTAAGCCCAGAAGATTCTGATTGGGAAATAATGTTTAACCCTTATTATGAAAACTGTCGCTGATAATCTTCCCGAACATAAGTCCATTGACACATATTTGCATAATATATATATATTATTATTAATATATTTCAACACAAAAACTATAATAATAATAATAATCTCCCGACTCTGAATATAAGCCTCCCCCCTCCCACCAGTGAGCCCACAGAAGCTATTTGTACAAACGGATGCTCTTGGCTAATTTAATACCGGACCCTTAAGGAATTCCTATATATGCTATTGAGATATGGTCTATCATATGTGTTAAGCATGAGTTTACAGCTTAGCTGATTATTTAGATTCCATGAATCACGCAAAGTATAATTCTTAGCACTCGAGCATGTAGATCTTGCTCAATCAAATCTGATCTGCAGTGTTTATAATCGGATTTTGCTACTTCTGCGTGTTGCTTGGGAGACAGAGGAAGCCTGACACAATTGCTTTGATGCTTGTTGTTGCACTTTCCCTGTTGCGTATTGCGCTTTGAGGATGTCAACCTTTGTTGAAATAGCTGTACACTGCCTTTGTTCTGTGATTGATGGATGGTTCATGTCAGGTTTGTTATAACCACATTCAACATCGTCCGACATTGTTAGTCCAACAGTGTTGGGCACTGTTGGACCAATTAATGGAATGTCTAACATCATCGTCCAACATGTTGCGAAACATTGTGAAGGCACAAAGGATTCTGAGATTCTGACCATGCACCGTATAGTGAATGACGTTGGGAACACGACTAAATCTCCATGGATACGAATCGAACATGTGACATGGTTCATCAAACACAAGAACATAACCAATAACAAATGTTGATTGATGATGGAAAAGAAGTCCATCGAACATTATCGAACATTATCCAACAAGGTGCTCAACGGATCCGGCGACATGTTGCATCTGCGGACAACTGATGTTAGGTGATGTTCAAAATCATATTTCCGACTCGTATAAACAGCCTTTTATATCTTATTGTGATGCATTTGTATTGATTAACTAACCATTAGACATAATCCGAGCTCTTCGCTTGGACTTATTCAACCTTTCTCAGTCAAGCTAAGAACATTTCAATAAAATGATAAGCCCCTGACATGAGTATCAGTGATCAAAACGGGCTGCGACTGTTTCCTTGGCAACTGGTTTTTTCTTTTAATTCAGAGACCCGTTACAAGGACTTAAACTGGTTAATACCATCACAGGCAACAACAATTCGAGTCCATTGACATTTGCAGTAATTGGTAAATGGTTGATCTTGAGTCAAACATCAAACTTAGAGTCAGAAACTCCAGTACAACAGAGGGATTATAGTTTTGGGTGGTATGCCTCAATACATGAAGACTGGTTTAAATATGCCAAAGAATGCTTGCATGGCTGGACATGGCTATCAAGCTTACACGATGTGTAGTCATTGCTGCACGCAGGCACGTGATATCATAAACTGTACCATGTTTGGCACGCGACATGCTTGCACAGTTGAATTCGAACTGAGTCAAACATCGCAAGTATATTGGCAGAGCTAACAACATATTCGTGTGATTTGTAATACTTTGCAGGGTCTTCATTCGATCTTCAAAATGCTACGATATTGCCATAAAGAACCGTTTATTATTTATTGTGCAGGGTGGAACGGAATTGAAATCAAATCAGGGTAAAAATTTTCAGATTCTCCCTGCCTTGAGATAATCACATTTTTATAGGATCCCTTCAAAGTCAGCCAAGACAAAAATAATTTCAGCACTCCCCCCTTCTCTAAAATTTCAAAGCCACCCTCATTCATTCGAAACAAACTTCAACTATTTCTACTATTAAACTATTTGAAGTCGGTTGAAAATCTACTTTTCACGGAAATCAAGTAGAATTTTGATTTTTCTGTCATTTCTTCTCAACTGAACGTACAAGGTTTGAGAGCTTTGAGCGCTTTACAATGTTGCTTCGTAAGTCAAACGTGGGCGGTTTCGTCGATATATTATTCAGTGCTAACACTTTAAACGAAACAAAAGTAATCATGTTAACAGTACCTACTTACCTGACTTGCGGATATGATTCCAACAAGACTACAGTTTCGTATTAAATGCTTACAGCAGCAGATTTCAAATTCTTAGAAGTATACAATGTTACTACAAAACTACTGCTTGTTTGTCGCAAACCAATATCGTCTTTCACGAAGCAAGACAACTTAACTACCGATATTGTATAGAGCGCAAAAGCTTGTTTGTGACAGGAATTGCGTTCACCAGAACCTTCATTACATCATACCAGTTGGCAGATTGTGCTTTTTATTGTCGCATGAAATGTCGATTATCTTCAAACTGGTGGCGTCCTTTGTACGGAGCAACAATATTCTACATCAACTGGTTCCAAGTGAAAGAATGCATTATGATATGACAGTTTTCACTGCACGGAAAGAAATCTTGCCTACATATACGACCACACATCAGGTTGTATTCAAAGTAAAACACAACGGTGGCTCTGATACTTAAATGCTCGAATGAGCTCTTTTTAATTTTAATGAGTATAAATAATGACAGATATCGGAAATCAATGGTAATTGAAGTCTTTTACTTCGATCAGCTTCTAGCACCATAGTTTTCTCGGTTATGGGTGTGCATTTTTAAGTATAACAGTTGTCGAAGTGCATGGTCATCTTCTGGTAGAGGACATGAGCGCCATTATTTGCGTGGTAATTTGGGGATGCATTATCTGCCTTGTTCGATCATTACGATTACTAATTCTTAATTTGCAAATATTTTGTTTCAGTTTTAGGTTCTTGACTGTATTCAAATATTGTTCATCATTACATGACGTTTTTGTCATGATTTTTGTAAAAGTCTAATTTTCTTGAATTGTTAACTATATATTTTAGTCCAGAACTCAGTATATTTTGATTTCACGTCTCCAGAACACTAACGGAAATAAAGGTTGTGACGATATGTATTCTGATAATGTATAAGTGGATTTCACGTTAGTAATAAAAGAATAATACATACAAGGCTGTTATGCCAATAACTATTTTGATACCAAAAATAAAAATGACCCTGTCCACAGAGATATCGTTTACGATTCTTTGTTGCGGTTTTTTTCTCAAGCGCAGATCTTGACCTATTGAAACCAGTGTCTCGACACCGGCCAGCAGTTTGGAATGTTATAACTTTGTCTAATTTTGAGTCTCAGAAACAAAACAGAAAGCAGCGCGAGAAGTTTGTCTTTCTCAACTCAACCTTATGCAACTATATGTATATATAGCCTCTGGGCTCGGTACCAGCCGCTGTTCTGGGATAAGCCAGCGGGCTAAATTCTTGCCTCTGGCTACTGCAGTTAGCTTGTACCTTATTACTTGTTGTATTGTATTGTATTGTATTGTATTGTATTGCATTGCATTGCATTGCATTGCATTGCATTGCATTGCATTGCGTTGTGTTGTGTTGTGTTGTGTTGTGTTGTGTTGTGTTTTGTTGTGTTGTATTGTATTGTATTGAAAAGTATTGTATTGTATTGTATTGTATTGTATTGTATTGTATTTTATTGTATTGTATTGTATTGTATTGCATAGCATGTAATTTTAACATTTTTCTTGCATGATTGAGTTTTGGATCAATTAGAACATAAAAATTGGGGTAGATATGTTCAACATGCCCGATAATATCCGGGAAGTGTGCACTTGGGTTCTTATTCCATACATTTTGGTGCATGTCCGTCAGGTTTTCCTCCACCAAAACATCTCGTAAATTCACCTAATTACTCCTAGAATTACAACTGTGAGTCGTAGAAAGTATGCAAAATATAAGCTTAGCTTGGCCGGCAAACCAAAACATTCATATAGTATCGGTGTGACTGTGCGCCTCGCTCCTAACTTATATCAGTTGATCGAGATGGAGTTTACACCTTAGAATTATATAAACATTTTATAGTGTAGCTCAGTTTTCCGTTGTTCGGTGCGCCCGCGATCCTCTCGACCTTCGCGGCTGTACTCATGAGCAGTCGCGCTTGTCCATGATGTCACCAACGAACAGATAATTAGTAAACTACAAGAAATGGACGTTTCTGAAGTAAATCCTCATAAAGGTAGTGCGGATTGTCTCATATCGTATGAATTTAGTGTGCAAGGTTCGAGAAACATTAACAACGTGCTGTACTGGGCTTTTGTTTTACTTTGTATCCCAATCCAAATTTATTTGAATAGTATATACCAACTCGGTGACATTAGCATTTGATTGGTTCGCTATCTCGGAATATTTCATGAATAAACCCCCTTTGGCGACTGGGATATGGCATGATATTCTGCCCGAGGCTTAGAGATGGTCAGAAAAAGGAACACTATCACCGTCACTATCACCGTCACTATCACCAACACGATTACCATCACAACACTAACACAACACAACACAACGCTAACAGTGACCCGAGAAACGAAGATTCTAAGGCAACATTATCAAGAACACTACCACTAACACTATCAGCAACACGATCACCATCACGATCACCATCACCAACACTATCACAAAACACTAACACCCCACCACAACCGTCACCAACAGCTTCACAATCACCAACACTATAATAACAGCACAGACGCTGACGCCACCATTGTCATCGTTACCATTGCCAACACGAGCTCAAAAACAACACAACATCAACACCAAGAACACCACTCCACACCAACACTATCATCAGCACCAACACCAACGCCAATGCCAATGCCAAAGCCAACACCGACACCGACACCGACACCGACACCGACACCGACACCAACACCAACACCAACACCAACACCAACGGGCCCGCAGTAATTGGCCAACGCTGTTGCGGCAACCCCGCCATAAGTTATTTATCATTTCATTTGTTTGTGTGTGTGTGTGTGTGTGTGTGTGTGTGTGTGTGTGTATGTGTGTTGATTCTTCAGTTTATTGAATTGTAAATTTATATTTAATGGCGAAGCTAATAAAATTAAAAATTAAAAAAAAATAATGCATGCAATAAACAAAATTGTGACAAAGTGCAACTTCTGGAAGTTTTGAAGAACGTTTGAAGCACTGCTTATTGGTCGAATCCAATATTCCCTAAACAAAAAATTTCACGCCTTTCAATAAACTCTATAATAACTCTTTATCTTTGCATAGCTTTTAACTTTTAATTAGTTTTGACATATTTGGTATATTATGAACTTACTGTTACATTTTCATTCCCGGTTGAACCGACTTTTCATGGTTAACTCGGATAAAGTGCTCCAGGAAAGCCGGGATAAAGTGTTCCAGGATAGCCCGAAAAATCCCGATTACCGGGCTTTCCTGGTTTAGACATCCAGTCTTTAACCGAGAAAGTATGGTTCAAAAAGCCCGGTTAGCCCGGTTGAACCGAGCTTTCAAGGTAAGCCCGGAGATTTCAAGGAAATTTCCTTTCAAGGAAATTACAGGTAGTCCGGTTGAAACCACACTTTATTGGAAAGTCCGGTGGCCGCTAAGCTCTCAAGAAACTTGTAATAGTAAATTAAAGTAACCAGGTAATGCCGTTTTATAGAAGAGGCAGTATTCCAGAACATTACCTGGAAAGGCCAGATAGCCCGGGTTTCATATGTATGACTAAGCTAAAAAAATGTCCTTCTTTCCATTTGAATTTCATCGCTTGTTATTTACTTCTATTGCTCTATGTGAATTACTCCATTCAACAATGATCCTGTGAATGTGCAGTATATTACTCCTTTCAAGCATGTGAAACATTTTGTAATTAGATTTCCTATTAAAGAAACTGAGGTAAAGCAGTGTGTTCTCAAATGTTCATATTCCATTGTTAATAACTTAACATAACTACACTAAATTCCAGGAAGTTAATGCAACTAAGGAACAACTATATATATGTATGGGTGTGGCGATCTAAGGCAACGAGATGAAAGCCTGCAAGGATTTTGTGGAAAATTGGTTGACTGCATACCCCTTTTGAATGAAGAAAGTTCATTCCTGAAGCAATTTGAATGGAGAAATTCACGATGTCGTAAGAATCCAAGACTTTTACTGGCTCCACGTCCCGGTCATAATTCTTGTCGTGTTCCCCTCGGCAAGTCCTTAGGAATCCCAGCAGGTCTCCGTATGGTGCATATTCAGATATGGATGTCAACGGTTCTGCAATAACATAACGGGAACTCCCATTACATTTACTTACACTTAAGGCTACTGAGCTGATTATTTAACTGGTAATTTTGTCCAAATAAAATGCAGTGTGATAAAGTAATTCAAAGCCAATTTGTTAATCAATTGACCCTATAGTAAATCGTGAAGGCAAAATTATGCCGAGAAATATGTAGGCCCTTTGTATGGGTTGGACTCATTATAGACATACCTCACAATCCATATCAGGCCGCTATCAGGCTATTTCGGTACACTCTAAACTTTAGAAGTTCAGTAAATGAAACTTTCAGCTTTCAGAACCAGTTTAGTTTAAGGGGTAGAGTAAACTATAGAAAACTTATACTAAGATGACGCGATCAAAGTGGATACGGCCAAGGAAAGCAACAGGGCGGAAAATCAGTTTTTGGCCTCGGAGAATAAGGAGATTCAAACACTAAATTTTGGATACATTAAGCGGCTTTGATTCAAAGAACAGAATATCAAGCACGAAAAAATGTTATTTAATGAAAATCGAAGATATAACGTACTGTAGTTTGGGAGAGGCGTTCTTTCGATGGGCAGAAAAAATAACATTTTCGTCAATATCTCCGAGTGGCTTTGCAATAATTCGACGGGGCTTTGTCACAAATTTTGTATAACAATAAAGGAAATCTATTTTCCGAGAAAATAAATGAATTTATGCGAGTTATGAGACCGAATTGTTCCCAGACATCATGCGAGTACATACACCAGAACCTCCGGGATACAGAGAGATTTACAACAAGGTGCAGATATATACTCAACCTCTCTTACGCCACGAGAGAAAATATATCTCGCTCTTTAGCCCCACCACCGGAGTGCACATCGGAATCTATATCGTTTGTGTAGGAATTCTATATTTTTGGCGTATCATTGCAACTTAATGATAATGTGATGCTTTTTTCGCCATGTCAAGTGAAGCTAAGTGGGAGTACTAGTGACATAACGAATATGATGGAATTACGCTTTACTATTTATCTATTTCTAGATTTTGAAAGGTTTTCCATGTTCCGGGTTTTAACGAAGATCCTCGCATGAGACTGTAATGCAACAAATAAAGCTACAGAGGGTGTGATGTCTTTCAGAACCTACAGATTTGCTTTGTGTATTTTATTTCTTAGTAGCTGTAATATTCATCTCACTCACCTGAGACTGAAATGCAACCTAGAAAGCTACAGACGTTTGGGTGCCTCTCAGAACCTAAGGCCTTCCCCTGTTTTATCTCATGTTCCAGGGTCTCTTGTCCAACAATATCTGAAAATATTTGTAATATTAGTGACGTATATAGATGGTTTCTTCTTCGAAATCAATTGCTATGTAGAAACATTTCTTATAGGTTGATAGAATTGCTACTTAAAATTGGTCCATGATTATTGTACACTTAGTGAGTGGCCCCGAGGGAAACAGTGAGTTTTTGTTTCCCCGAGATTCTCATCTGCAATGGAGGGGAAACAAAACACACTGGTTCCCAAGAGGTCAGTCATTAAGTGTTTTGTTTTGTTTCGGCATACAATCTCACATTTCTAGGGAATGAAAGTGATATAGAAGCTCATTCCGGAAAACCTGGTTCACCGAAATGCAAGGGACTTTCATCAATCCAAGGTGTTGTGTTGTGTTGTGATAAAAGTTAAATAAAAAACTTGTTAAACAACTAGGAAAAGTATTTGTGTTACCCTTGGCCCACCCGACAAATGTTGCAATTTTTTCTTTGAAATTTATTTTGTAAAATATGGAAAGAATAAATCCTTTTGAACCTTTGATCCTTCAGACAATCCAGCTATCAATAATATGATAGCTTGAAGTATCAATTTAATTTCTTGTTAAAGTTAATAATGAAGCAGTTATTATGAGCGTTCAACGTACCGCCTTTCTTTGCTTGCTTCACCGCGACAATTAACTCTTCTTCGTTTTCACCAATACCGTTAGCGATGGCCTTCCACACTTCCCCAAATGCTCCTTTTCCAATAGGGTTGACCATAAACAGCTGGCTACGTGGGAATTCCCACCGGTCACTAAGACCGAACAGTGAAAATTTCTCATGAAAGTAATAAACTAAATTCTTAATAGTTTCACTCTCAGGTTAGATAACTACAAGATATAGAGAGTTTGAATGTTTTCAAGATATTATGAAGAGTCTGTATGAATTTCTATTGTTAACAAGTGTGAAGTACACTACATTTTATATTGCACATATTATTATTATATACGATGCATTCAGTTGTAAGTAAGTTACAAGTTTAAAATATTCTATAAGAAAACGGTGGGCCAGATTTCGATCTTGAAAATAATCGTAAAAGGAGGTCACTGAAATGGACGAAACAGCCGATTTACTAGGATAACAATGACACCTTCAAAAGTATAAGCATAAAACGAAATAATGGAAGTTATGATATATTTTTAAAAGTCACTTTTAAATCAAAATAAGATATGCAACAACGTTGTCATTTCACTGTTCGAAGTTAACCGTTTAATTAAAATCAACATAAAATAGTAACATAAGAGCCTTATGTCTTAATGATTTCATTTTGTCTATGCATTTTTGTGGGGAAAATTGTGAAACATGGATTAACCACCGTTAAATCGCAAGTTTATAATTGTATAATACTTGCAGTTTTCACACACCTTTCAACTGCCACCACTGTAGTATCAGCTCCTACAGACGCAAATAGAAGTATTTAGCATAACATGATATTGCATTTATATTGCGCACTTTCCATGTGAATATGTTCAAATGCGCATTAGAGAATCAGAGATCGAACCAAAAGCATTGAAGGCGCCACAGGCTGCCGCTGTGTGGCCCATACACGGGTCTCAATATACAGTAACATTATAGTATAGAGAGAAGGTGACAGATCACAACGCCGACATTAGCCTACCCTTATTATAATAATAATAATAATAGTGTGGTAATAATAGTATTGACAAGTGCGTGGGTTCTTTTAAGTCCCCCGATAGAACGTCGAGAAACTAGACCAACGGCTTAACGTCCCTGTCCACGGACGGTGTGGCGAAAGAAGGTCGCACAAATTCAACCCCCGGCAAG
>JANVCJ010073058.1:0-12267 GCA_026413505.1 Epizoanthus ramosus
TATATATCGCACTCATCGCTTCGCGATTCGTGCGATATTATTTTACTCGTGAAATTTAACGTGGAATACCCTCGTCAGGCAATGAATTTTCCTATAGAATTAGCAAATTTGGTTGATTTTTACATTTTAGTCTAAATTTTATTACTTAAATTTGGAGCATCTTCTAAGCAACTTTTTGAAATATGAGCAACTTTTTGGAAACTTTTGCAAAAAAAGAGCAACTTTTGAGGGGTTTTCTTGGCAACTTTTGAGGAAATTTGTGGCTAAGCCTACATCTGAATCACATCACAAGTCGTATACATGTAGGCTAATGATTCTGTTTTGTTCTTTGATGCTAAATTAGAAATAGCAGCATTGTTTTCTGGGATTGTGTAGACAGGTACATCCAGTCCTTTTGTAGCTTTTGAACACCTCCCTCAGATGTATGAACCCATTCTACTGTTTCTACAACATGTTCTCAAGTGGGTATCAAAGCTAAGAGACTTGGTTACTTGCAGGTCCACTTCTTTAAATTTATTTATCACATTGTTGTTCAGAACTCATCAGATGCTAATGAACTTTGACAAGAGTAGTTCAACCAACTAAAAATCCATTTTGAATTACTAATAAATACTATTAATCACCATTACTATGTTAACAAATGATGCAGGAAGAGCTAATGAGTTTGGGAATGATTGGCTTGCTCAAAAGCACAGGATATTATTGCTCTAAAGTCGGGCCTTTTGGGTATTCTTGTACAATAAAACAAAATCATTTTAATTACATGTACATACATGTATATTATGGCTTGGTGGATACTGGTATAAAACAAATTCTTAGAATTGTACAATTATTTTACATTCAAAATAAAAATTCATACTCTTAGTACCAACAACTATCCAAATGCTAGCCCACACATTTTAAAACCCCACCCCCTCCCCTCAACTAGCCTGAAAGAACAGGAATTTGGATTTAATGAATTCAGTCTCCAATGTCGGACGTTATTGTGAGACTGACGTCTTTTAATATTCTCATTTTTACTTTCATTAAACACCTTATTATGGTCAAGGTCATTATCGACTAGGCTGCACGTACATCGTTTATCATAGCTAACAATACATGGGAGTCAGGTCAATAAAACAGTAAAGTGGCTCACAAGAAACGGCAACTTGCCGTCTAATACAAGAACGTCACGATTTATCACAAAATTCTCTTACAACTTTCAAAGTCAAAGTGTAAACTTTGGTGAAGTACAGCTCCCAGATGTTTGCCGTCTAAATTTGCATATGTTTGTAAACTACAACATAAACATGTATTGTTATACTGCATGTGTCACTGCACTGTTTAATTGAAGTACTAGCTTTTACCTTGCAAGTTTGACCAGACATCTGTGACTGAGTCTACTGGATATAGGCAACAGTTTCAAACAAAAAACAAAACAATTGTTAACCCAAAAAGCTTCAGAACTCTAAATTTAAAGTTTAACGCTCCGTTCTCTCCGATTCTAGTCCATTCTGGCGAAAAGAGGCTTCGTTCATTTGCAGAGTAATTTACTATTAATTATTCCGTTGCATGACACGGTCCCTTAATGGGTCCAAATGATAAACAGCTGTTGTTTCTTTGCAGTTCCGAAATCAACATACAAATGGCAACGTTTTGAGGCATTATTCACGAATTATTCATCAACTAGTACGGCATGTTACAATTCTTGGGTTCAACTAGACACAGCTAAAGGCACAGGTCAAATTCATCATGCTAAATATATACACGCGTTTTTCGTAATGTTAAGTATTGCGTGTCAGTTTCAATTTATCACTTTGGTCTTTGTGTACTTTGTGGGATTTTTGTAGCTCCTGCCGTTTTCAATACTTGATCTCCCGGATTTTTCTAAAGCCCTGCAGAAACCAAAATCATCTGAATTGGTTGAAAAATCCCGAATGTTTTCCTTCGCGGTTTCTAAGAAAACAGTTTTGGCTTCATGTTGCAATCATTGCTTGATTACTTAGCATTAGCTTTCAGCCTTAGGTTCAGACACATCTAGATAATAACGAAAATCGCTATTTTAAAAAATCTACAAAACAGAAAAATAAACTACGTTTCGTTTTAGCATGTTTTCGAAATGAAATTAAGGAAGAGAATTTGGGAATGGATAATCCAAAAGTAACAACGCTCGAAAATAAGGAGAAACGTTTTAAATATATAAAATTTTGTTAAATTTTGTTGGACTAGATGAGTAAATGGTCGTAAATTGATACAGCATACTGACAACTAAAATTAACACATCTCTGGAGATCTCGTAGCTTTCACACTTGGTAGTGGAGGATATATAAACTTTGTGTTTAGCCCTGGGTAAACTGATTTTCAAACACATGCTACATAAGAGAAACCACATGTCCTTATCAGTCGCCAGCAAACTTAGTTATTTCTCTTTGGCACCAAGATGACTACGTGAAAGATAAACCAGGGAAACCTTGACCCCTAGATACCTGGCAGGCAAAACATCCCGACCCACCAATCAACCACCTGTGCTGCCATACACTCGCCACAATAAGCTTACACTGCGACATATATACCCTCTTTAATACAACAAAGAAATATACGGAAATGGTGTGGCAAAAAGCAACAATAAAACTGTTGTGTAGCTAAAAGTTGTCGTGCTAATGGCAAAAAGGGACTTTAGCTTCCTGTCGCCGCCAACAGACACGAATAGATGAATGTACTTTTCTGTTTTTGCTTTAGGAAATTAAACTCTCGCTGTTAAACCCAACATCTGTATGCTCTCGATCTCAGTTCAAAATTGAGTGGCCATTTTATGGCAGATCAGTTTTTGGCCATGATAGGTAAGGATCCCTGCAGAAATTCCAGCTCGTCTTTTATGTTTCAACGGTGTGTGTATATTGTCAAGAACGACTGGGTTAAGAAAAACTACGAACAAGTTCGAAATCGTTTAAAATTACGAATCAGTCCTATCCTGAACTGAATGGAATAACTACAAAAAAATACTACTTTCAAAAACAATATGTGATAACTACTTAAAGTGTCGTTTGTGACCCAATTAGTTTACTTCGATGAAATATAAAGTTACTTGCTCAATATTGATTTAAATACGATGTTGATTTACTCGACGGACAAAGTCACGCGTCCATTCAAACGAACGCTGCAGAGCAACTTCTTGCGGTAAAAACTTTCACTTTCCTTGAAACGGCTTTGAGTACGGGTGAACTATAAAAGTGTTCAACGTGAACTGGTAAGACGAGAACGAACTTAACAGTTAGAGGTTACGGCAAGTGAACACAGTTAAAACAGACATTTTAGAACATGATGAAAGATATTTTAAAAATACAGAACTCGACCTATTTGCACTAGCTTTTATATCTAGACAAGAATTGAAGAATGCTTTCCTGCATGGAGACAGAAAAGCAAAATCGGAAGCTGAACTCAAGTTAAGTACAACAAGAAAACCCAAAATGACACAACTGAAAGTATAATTAGGGATAAGTTAACTGATGCAAGTTTATAAGTTTCCAACTAGAATTCCTTTGACACTGCATCATCTAGAATCAGCCCAGAAAGTAAACATTCCTGCACACAACACATGCTCTCAGACGACAGTTCATGAACATACTTACATGGGATTGCTCGCAGTCCATATGATTGACGGAAGTATATCAGAAAGTCCTAAGTTTACAAAAACTAACACCAAGACAATTCCCCTTCGATCCATGTTGAGTTTCTAGTTCTGTTTGACTCTGAGTCTCAAACTGTACTTCGCTGAACTGTGCGTCCGTTCTGAACTGTTAACGAAAACAAAAGCGTTGATTCGATTCAGTGAACCATCAATATCTGCCCATCATCTGTATATACTGGCCTTTCAATATCCTAAACAATGCAGCATCTTATTAGCCTTGAGTACTCTTTGTTAAAATGGGAGTATTTTAGCCGGTCAAGACCACAATTCATTCATTCCCTGTTCAATCTAATATCGTCAACTGCTGGTTGACCGTTTGACCTCGGTCTAATATATGTACCCGAATCGTCCTGGTGACGTAAGGACGTCCGTCCACGCGACACTCCCTTTTCACATGCTAATTTACTCATAATACAATACTAGACAAGGGGACAATAAACGTGAACAATGGAAGAAAAAGTCCAGGAACATCACAAAATACCTAAATTTAGCTCCAGCCAGGTGCAGTGCAGACTGCAGAAAGGAAAGACTGAAAGTGGTGAAGAGGAAGTTTTTTTGCTCTGACATACGCTCTCGTGAAATTCGTATGTACTTTCAAGAAATGTCCCAGCTTGATATTGACAATGTTGGAAACGTGACTCGTGGCGCGTGTCGTGTCGGGAGGTAGCTACAATAGAATTCCGATTGCTTGGAGTGCTACCCTGGGTGCCAGAGGTTCTTCTCGCTCAAGAAACGAATTGAACGAGGCCGAAGGCCGAGTACGAGCGCCAAAGGCGCGAGCGAGCGTGAGGCCGAAGGCCGATCGCGAGAATAACCTCTGGCACCCAGGGTATTGGAGTGCTTTAAATTTATTAAAATAATCGTGTGTTCTCTTAATATTTGAATTTGTAACTACGTGTATGCAAAGTAACTCTTGATATGAAAAGAAACGTTTGTTAGGGTCACGGAGGCTTTTAGAATGCAAACTTGTGGTTGCACACCGATCAATTTCCACTTGTCGTTACAAGGGTGGGAGCGGCTGGTGCCTTCGTACCCCATACATACGTAAGCGTTAGGTAACTCGGGAACACGATCAGGACGCATGGAGGGATACGGATGTACTATGTATGTGGCATGACTGAAACATAAACCCAATAGGCGATAACATTTCTTACTTTGGTTGTATCCCGGGTTGTACCACAGCTGGTATTAAACAGGTAAACCTTACTGACTCAGTTACTGTTGAACTAAAACAGTTCAGTAAAACTGTAAAGAAGTAAAACTAAAAGAAATATGTTTACAGTTTCAGTACTGTCCTGAGATAAAGATAATATTAAATGATAAAAACTACTATAAACATAAAATAATTTGTACCATGCCGCACAATTTTATTTTATATAGAACAATGATACGACTATAAGAAATGTGTTTCTTTTTTGTATCAGTGTCATATCTGCCTGCGCTGTCTCCTCGGCCTATCGGCACTGTCTATCTTTGTTTTTGCTTCTGACGAAAAAGACTCAAATTCGCACATTAAGAAGATAAATGCATTTCGAAAAGACAGAGAGGATTAACGTTTTTACTGTCTGCGCTGCAAGCAATTGAATCAAAATAGGGAGGACTTGGTGACAGACGGATATATGGGCTGTCATCTCGACGAGGCGTCGAGTGTATCTCGTGTGAGGTGTTTGCCATTACAAGGAGCGCGTAAGTTAGAAAGATGCATGTTCATGGTATTCGATGACTCGCATCAGACATTGCGACTGGATGGCCGTCATTGAATTCAACCTATGACCAACCCTAATCTTTATAATCTTCTCAGTTTCAATATTAAATGCAAAAGTATTTAAAAGTATTATTATAGGACTGGACATATGGAACCAATTGTAAACAACTTTATTGACAAAGCATTTTAAAAATACAAAACAGAAACAGAGATCAGACATCAATAAATTTCCAGTTCACACCAACAGGAATGGCAACTTCGTAGGAACGAGGTCACTGAAGCGGGCTGAGAAACAAATACAAAAGAAAACGAAAAGAAAATTTGAGAGAAAAGTCTTGGTTTTCCTCTACACATCTGCGCGTTCCACTGGCTCCACTTGTAAGAGACTGAATTGACAGGAAGGTACAACAAGGGTAGACCGGTCTCCTGGCGCCTCAGTACATATCTGCACTCTTTCAAGTCCGTTAATAAAGTATTATTAATTATGTATGTACATTGTATAACAACGAGATACCATTATCTGTTAAGGTACAGAAACGTGTGCGTGTCTGGCGGTTTCCGATCGTAAGAATGCCACAGTTGGATAACGGTCGTAAGACGCTAAGACTGCACTAAAAAGATGCAAATCTTACTTTATCTATTCTTTGTCACTTTATATTTGTAATGAGATATATCCCGGATATAAATGTTAACTGAAGACAAAAAAAAATGCTTTTTGCTTCCAGCATCTGGAGCGCGAGGACCTGTCAAGAAACGCCGTTTTATTTCGTAATATCTTCGTTAAAATTAGTGCAATACATTGAAAAGTGAGTATTTTACCCGCAGGACACTGAATGACACTGAACTTGGTTGCGTGCAAGACATGCAGCATAAAAGAACAAACTGGAAAACGAACTTTAATAAACCCGCGGGCCATTGTCTTTCAATGTTTCATGTGAAGAACCCAACTCGAGACTAAAACAGTTATCAGTGAAATGCATAATACCATCCCTCCAGGGATAAAATAATTCGAAAGAAGACGAACTCAGAAAGTGGGTTCTGTATTCAGACTTTTATAATGGTGCTTTTAAGCATGGCATGTCATGACATGTAGAGTGAAGATAGTTGCAAGATATTTATAGAATCTTAAAAATACATCACAGCAAGATTTTGCAATATATGTCACCAGCTGCAATACATTCTGTACCACACCAACAGCCCGACCCCGGGTACAAATAGCTGCAAGTAAAGATCGCGATAGTGTTTATATGTTATTGACTTCAACATGTCCCGAGATTTCTATCGACAGGTCAGAATTAGATGATCTCAGATCGTAATGAACAAATTTCAGCGTACCTGAGATGCCATTCGGTAAAATTACAATAGAAATATTTTAGACGTTTCCTGAAAAGCTAGTTAACTTCCTTTCATTTGATATGAAAAATTATTATCAAAAAAGTGCTTTGTCCTTATCGCTTATTTGACCAATCAATTAGTCCAGAAACTATGCCGACTAGCGACTGGTCTGGAATTTCCATTTCAAAATTTGAAGTGCTGCAATATATAGAGACTGACATTTATATATACTATATCTAATACACATAATTTTGTACTGTATGTTTTAGTACCATTCTGGTAAAGACTGTTCCTGGCGTTATGTAGCTACCATCAGCAGCATACGTGAAGATTTGGAGAACGTCGGTTGACGGTACAAATATTTTACGTTGTCTTAGAGCAGACCTTTAGCGGTCACCCATGGCCTTGACCACCCATGATAATTAAACAGATATTTAATATGAAACTGGCACAAAATAGTAGCATATCAAAAGCTCTACCGGGTCAAAGAAACTCATCAAATCGAGTATTCTAAATGATGTTTCTTTTGTGATCTTATCGAATAAAGAACTGTATATATATGCACATCAATCCTTATCCTGCAATAAGTTGGTAGACGTTGCCATAAAGCCGAAGGTTGTTCTCCTGCTCAGTATCTGTGTAAATATATATATATATACACATATCATTGATTTGATGTCTAATATATCAACCCAATTGCAGACATTGCAACTTCACCCCACCCCCTCTTGATGTATGGGCGTTTTCAAAGAACAAAGATGTTGACATTGATTTCAAGGCTAGAACTAACACCAATACCGCAGCTACAGACAGGAAGGAGAAAGATATACTAGCTTTATTGACATGATCGTTTATACGATATTGTGAAACTGAAAGCTTTGCATGCTTGTTGTACATTAGGAAGAACGGATGCAGATAAACGGGGTCTGGTTATTGAATGTACCGTTAGCCGTGAATATCATCATTATATTTTGAAACTTGAAGCAGTCGATCACTGACCACACCCTATTTCAACATAGCCATCAGTTTTGCCAATTTTAGCGGAAGTGATTTAAAGATAAATAGGAAAAACCGCGACAGATCCATGTTACTGCATGTTCTAAATGTGTCCACTAAATGTGTCCTACTTGGCTGCCATATGCTTAGTCTGGGACATAAGACAGGCACCAGATGAAACGCAGTAACCATATTCCATTGTATATATATACTAATATAGACCGACATTATAATCACCTTAGTATAGTAGTAAGGCAGCTTTGCCGCATAAATATTAATATAAAGCAGCTAATAACGGCGGAGTCTTTTATATGTTTTCCAATTCCTTCCTGTTACAACAACAGCTTACAGGTACTGTACAGTTTCAAATTACAAGGCAGTAATTGCGCTACTATATACAGATTCAGTGTGCATTTGACATATTTTCACAAAAAAAAGTAACAAAATACAAAACATACAAAAACTGAGAAATTGAGGTGATTGAGTCGCCAATGATATTCCACGTTTTGGACCAAATAACCTGCATGCATTTCAATCATTTGTACGTACCCGTGGAATATGGAACGATGAGTTGGAGGTTAGCCTCTGGTGTTGTATATAAGGATTAACATTTTGTTCATTGGGGTGAAAAACGTAATTCAATTTTAAAAATTAACGTCCGAGTAGATAATAGATGACAGTTCTATGTCCCGGTTCAGATGGAAAAATGGTGAGTTAGGTCGTAGTTTCCAAACTTCGATAGCAATAGTTCAGGATTATAGCAATCCTCTTAATGTAGACGAAATGGTTCTTCGGTTTTCCGCTTGCAAGCCATTATATCCCCTTGCTCTACCAAGGTCAGCATTTCCCATGGTGTCATTGTATGATATATGGATATATAATATGTGATCTTCACACAGCTAATTATGTCCTGTCAATCCGGTATCATTACCACATGTCAAGAATTCGTTTTTCAATGGTCTTCCGCAGTGTGTTCTGTTAACTTTCAGTTTTAAAAGAATATATTTATGCAACTGATAATGAAGATCATATAATATATATGCATGCATGGCATGTATCTGACTATATCGGACATTTAGGACTTCCAACATTAATAACGATAACAACAACAACAACAACAACAATAATAATGATAATAATAACTTAATAATAACAACAACAACCACAACAACGACGACGACGACAACAACAACAACAACAACAATAATAATAATAATAGCAATAACTTAATAACAACAACAACCACAACAACAACGACGACGACGATAACAACAACAACAACAACAACAACAACCATGAAAATGAAAGCAGTCGGTTTCAATAACTGCATAAAACTCTCTCCTAGCTTGGACTAAATTAAAGCTTTTCAAAATATTGTGTTCAGGTATTAGTTAAAGAGACTGTGTTTTCATACGATTCAACGAAATTTCTACAAGCAACCAAAATAACAAGTATTTTTTAAAATCCTCTTGCGATTTCCATGGCCTGCACCGCCAATCCACACAGCCACGATTTGTCACTGTGTATTATCTTCTTTCTGTCATTCCGGTCCCCGACCCAATCTACAACAATACTCACTCTAAGCAGATTTAGGAACCATAACACTGATCTGGGCGGGTAATGCCTGGGAGCTATCGAATTTTTTGAAAGTGATGCAACACTTTACACTGTCTACCAAAATGAGTTTTTCTAGCGTTCATCTGTTCAAAGCCAGTACTTTGCAGACTTTGCACTATGTTCATCACGATGTTTACTAAATTCATTTGAAGTGCAGAAAGACAGGCGTGCAGGGCGTACAAAAGCAATCTTGATAACGTTAACCTGCTTATGGTTTGTACTTAGTTTCCATCTGTTCTTCAAACATCGGTACATTGTGGTGCTAAACCCTAACTACAAACAATGTAGGCGGCCATGTTGTTGCATTGTAATAAAAATCCGCCTGGTAGAGTATTAGTCGTTGATTCGCATAATCTGTCTATCTAAAACTCCACAAACAGTTAAGAAGAGTGATTAACTTTTTAAAAGTTTTCTATTTGTCTCTACTGGGTTTTCTTTAGGGGGAGGGACACTTGACCTCTTCTCAGACTATTTTTGACTAAAATGACTTACACGATAGTTACAGCGTTAATTTTCTTTTTCAAACGTATTATTGGAATACTGCAAAATGAAGAAACCTTGGAAACAAGAATATAACTGAATTTTATGTTCATTATTCGGCAAAAAGATTATCAGATTCTGAGTCCCGATCCGCCATATCAGCTGTGTTATATCATGTTATGAATATCTGACAAAGAAAATGATAATTCAAAATTCAAAAAGAACAGATTATCAATTATATGAAAGATTTGTGTTTATTTTCCGTTATACAGCGGCAAACTCACTGCGGACACTGTACAACATAGATTTCAAAGTAAGTTGTGGTATGTATCAAACATGCCTCGGACACTGTAAATTTATTTTTTCCATCCTCGATCTCATAATAAGGCCACTGTTAAAAGATTGTTAGAAATAATAGCTTCGTAGAAATTGCGTTTTGTCAGTTATTTCCGGCCAAAGAAGTAACCTTTTTCAAGGTATCAACTGACGGGACAGATTGTTAGAACTAAAATCTTGTTTTGCTGTAATCCCGTCCCTGCATGGATCGGTCATTCTGACCACAAACTTCCTCGACATAAACCTTCCTTTTCCTTATCGGTAGGGCGTCATCCCGGTTAATTCACGAAAACACTTTTCATTCTCTTTTTAATACCTTGGCGTCAATGTTCTAACAAATTAAAGCAGTTTGATTGCGTAGCTTGGTATGATGGAAGTCAGCGAACTAACACTGTCGGCTTTTTTTAAAGACTCTTGTCTTTCCGTGTTACGTCATTGTTACGCTACAACGTAGAAATAGGTTGATTGAGCATGTTTCCGGTCAGTGAAAATTCTACTTTCGGTCTTTTACTTTTTAGTAGGATTTACAATGAAATCACAAGACTCGCTTTCTGCTTAAGTTTTATGGTGCGTATAAACTCAGAACTGATTGTTGCGGCACTCCAAATGCAAATTTAAAACAGGCCATAACAATATTTCTGTAAGCGTAAATCAGATTACTATTCTAAGGCGGAAAAGATTTGTCATACATGTCTTGATATGTGGTAATTTATAAATTTTCCCGATGTGAATGAAGCTGCGAGTATTCGGTTGTGATGACTTCTGTGTTACTGAGATAACTTCTAAACGTTATTTTCTAGATAGGGGATAGTGTAGAAATATTGCCTGATTCTGAAATTAGTTCCCAACAAAATCTGGCAGAGCAAATACCCAAAACTTAACAGAAATTTAGTTCAATGATCAAGGAAAATGATCAATGAATTTCTGAAACTGCTGATTCTTAATTAAAATTGTTAACAGTAATCTGACAATTTTGATCGGATTGCACATGCAGCTCAAGGTTTAGAAGAGTAGACACTGAGATTTAAACCGGCATAAATGAATTCCTGTGCAGATTGACAACAACGGTTTATCAGTTATTTATCGCTCCATTCGGTTCAATTCGGTGGATCTATACAAATTAGTTCCGTTTTTACATCTGACCATAATGATCGCCGGCTTCGATCGCGAACTTCTAGCTATACAGCTAGTATACTCTGGATTTAGTAAAAAGCGAAAGTATTCCTGGAATGTATAAGTTTTATGCCGAAGTGAGCCAGTTTCTGTATTATTCTATAGGCTCGAACATAATCTTATTTTAAATTTAATATCCTGTAATCCTCACAATACAGTCAAAGATTTAAATATATTGCCGGATCAGCTACCGTACGTGATGACGGCCTGAATAATCGACCATTTTATGTCCCCGCCGCGTAAAATCTGCTTTTTCTTACAATTACTGTGACATCAAGTTCGGGGGAGCGGGCTGTCCATTGGCCTGACTGACTTCCCAGCGGCCAACTGTTGTAGCTTGTTGTATCATCACACTGAAACGATGTTTCTGGCGGTTCGTCTGACCTGATCACACACTGCGGATGTTTATGAGTTTTGAAGGAAGAAGGAATATTTCTCAGTCCTGTCATAATGATATATTAATTATTATCGTTTTCCGTGAAAACTCGCGTTTGTCGATCTGACTTTGCCTTTTGGATTATCGTTCACAGTGACACACAATAGCAGTACAAGTCAACCGTAAGATAGTATACTTTTACGTCAACATTTGTTCAATGAACTTTTATAAGTACGATTCCCTATTTATGACATTATGGCCGGGCTTGTCATCGAAGAGAGAACATTTTTCTGATCTCAACTGAAAATCGCTGGACACAACCTACTTCAGTACTTGTTTCAGTTATAGGTAAATTGTATTGACGTAACCCGAAAATAAACCAAACGTTTCGGTTTATTACCCAACAATTTTTTGTTCAGCCCCAAACCCCGGTCATAGATGATGAATGGCCGATGGCCGGAAATGTATCATGCAGTCTAATACTGTCTAATCAGAAACAAACATCTATTTTGGGGGGGGGGGGGGGGGGGGGGGGGGGGGGGGGGGGGGGGGGGGGGGGGGGGGGGGGGGGGGGGGGGGGGG
>JANVCJ010073069.1:0-20657 GCA_026413505.1 Epizoanthus ramosus
CAACAGGTGGAGGACATCTTGTCCAAGTCTCGGTATCTTACCGGCCCAACATTGACAGAAGCTGATGTGAGACTCTTCACCACCTTGATACGATTTGACATGGTGTATGTGGGCCACTTTAAGGTAGGTATCTTATAAGCTTCTTTGTATTTTCTACTAAAATACAGCTTCCGGTACGTGATAATGACGTGCACACAAACTTCAAGATAATCTGGAATCCGGAATCCAACAAATCTTTTTTATATTTTAGTCTGGAATCCAGAATCCTGAAGCTGGAGTCTGAAATCCGGCCAATGTTTGGTTTTGGAATCTGGAATCCAGAGAAATGGAATCCGGAATCCAGAGGGTTGGAATTGAAAGGATTGCTAAACTCTGGATCCAGAATCCATATCGTTCATGGATTCTGTTACATGGGGCAAGCTCAGGCATGTCCAGGAATGTTGGCTTTTACAACAGTTACAGCTTATCTTTAGATGTAAGGTCCGAAAATTCAAGTTGGAATTTCTTGCTCCCATTGCACTCCATCTAATACGTTGATATAGTAGTATAGCTTTATTTAAACACGCTTGCCCCATCAACTATAAGCTCATTTCCAAAAGGGGCGTGTGGATAAAAATTATTAAAATATTAAAATGAGCAAAAATATGATTTTTTGATTAAACCAATTTTTGACTTTCTGAACAAAATGAAAGGAGAATCCTGGAGCCAAAGACTTGTTTGTAGTTATCCTTCCCTGCCATAATTGATACTTGGTAAGAAACAAAAACAAAATGTGACTACACCTTGAAAGTCCTTTCTAACAAACAACTGAATAACGTAATCCGAAAGCAGATGCTGTTGTATTGCAGGTGGTTCGATAGACCATATCAGTTAACACTTACTCTGCAACTCAAACTAATCTAAACAATAATTGGCACGACTTCAGAGTGTGTGCAGCTTCTTGTTGATTACCAAAAACGAACAAATATAGAAATTAAACCAATTGCTAACACTTACTGCAACTCAAACTAATCTAAAGAATAATCGGCACGACTTCAGGTTGTGTGCAGCCTCTTGTTTATCACTATTTTCTCAATGTATCTATAGTGCAACAAGAAGCGTATCATGGATTATCCCAACATTTGGGGTTATGTGAGAGACCTTTATCAGACCGGTGGTATAGCAGAGACAGTGGACCCCGAGCACATTCAGAAACATTATCAGGTGAGGTGTGATAGTAACAACAAGACATAAATATTAGGCAGATTAATTAGACAATTCGCCACTCCAGAAACTACAAAAGGACTGGGTCTGTCTACCCAAACGATCCCATAAAGCATTGCTGCAAAAGGTAATTTGGCATGAAGGGACAAAGCAGAATCATCAGCCTGTATGAATAGGGCATTTCCGAATTACGCGCCACTGCCCACAAACAATAACTTCAAACCGAGGCCAAGTCCCAAAACTACAGCAAATGTATGAAAACTTAGCACCTGGCCTCGCTTTGAAGTTATTGTTTGTGAGCAATGGCGCGCAATTTGGAAATGGCCTATTGTGATCAGTGTGATTCACATAATGCATTTCCTAATTGTGCCGAAACAATAGCTTGCGAAACACTCCTGATGACACACAGTTTGCATGGGTAGACGGGCTCAGTGTTTTTGAAGTTTCTGGAGTGCCAAATATGGCAAACATGGTTCGTATAGACATAGAGTGCCTAAATTTAACGACTACCCTATGGGTATTCCTAATCCTTATAGGCACTGATCGGAATCTAATGATAACTAATTTCTTCAAAACCTTTTACAGATGAGCCACCTAAAAATCAATCCATTTGGTATTGTGGCAATCGGACCTGATCTGGATTTCACAGCTCCCCACGGCCGGGAATCAATGGGATAATCTGTGTAGCTTGGAACCTGACACGAGGGCGGCTACCGAATGCGGTGTAGATTTTAAGATTGCATTGCTGTAGATAATTATAGAAGGTAATATATATGAATTATTTAGAAGAGGAAGGTTGCATATTAACGTAATTTTTATTTACTGGCATGTTAAAGTAAGAACATTAAATTGTCAAGGTTAAATTTATAAAAAAATGTCCGTGGTTCAGGTTCTATTGTACACGTACATGTCACTTCCCGGTTGTATTATGGAGTTCGTTATCAAACACATGTCTATTATCACTTTTATTCTGCTCGTAAATCCTGGTAATTTATGGCTTATAAAGTGAATAACAAATCTAGAATACTTCATGGAAAGTGCGCGGGCTCGATTCTTACTCACGATCGAGTTGCAAAGTATCATAACACGAATGAGCGAGGAACGAGCGAATGTACATGTAAGTGTTATGATACGCTACAACAAGTGAATAAAAGTCGTACAAGCACTTTCCATGGCGTTTTCTGTTTATTGAATACCTACCAAAATTATAATTATATTGCAGGAACAACTTCTAACTTCTCGGGCAGTTTTCGCTTTTGTATGCTTGTTTTCGAGGCCATCAATCTATTCTGTTGTTGTACCGGCCAACTAAAGAAATCTTTTGCTCTCAGTCATGGCTTCAAACTTATCACTCAGCAACACCAACGATTTTTTCAAAGACAACAGTGCTGATCAAAAGACGGTTAAAACGGCGGCTTCTGATTGGTCGTGAGCTTTGTTTTACACGTAAGAAAAAGACTGCCTCCAATTAGACACTGCATACCGGTTTTTCACACGTACAGCGAGATATAAGCAAACGAAATGTTACTATTAAACTGGTTGTTAGAGAAAATCGCTCCAATTCTCGGCTCATTTCTTGTAAAATCAAGTCTTCTTTCCCCAAACTGATCAAGGACTGAATCGTCAATAAATGTACCAGTATTCCTACAATATCGTTGTCTTGTGTCTTTCATAGTCCTATTTTCCCGATTTCGCGGCCCAATCTATTTCCAGCAAACGCCATTTGGAACGCGGCTCAGATCACGTGAACCAGAACAAGAGCTACATGCTAGGTAACTCTATTACCCCTCCCCCCAAGTGCTGCTAGGTACCTCTATTACCCCTCCCTTCAAGTGCTGCTAGGTAACTCTATTACCCATCCCCCCAAGTGCTGCTAGGTACCTCTATTAATAATAATAATAATAATAATAATAATAATAATAATAATAATAACTCTTTATGTAACGAGGATATTACAAGTAAAGCTAAGCTTTTTTCCAACTAGGTCCTCCTAAAACTAATTACGTTAAAATACAATACTAAATTTAAAATACTTAAAATACTTATGTTACAAATATTTCTATGAAAACTGGCTATCCTAAAACTAATATCACTATCATTATCATTATATCACTGCCAAGATACCCATTACCATTGCCATTTATTGCTATTACGGATTTTATTCTAATCATAAAGAACTGAAGTAAGAGTAACGCAAAGTAACAAAAACAATAGGAAATGAATGCCAGAGATGTGTTCAGAATATTCCATATATATGGAAGTAGTGTGTTTGATTACGCCTAACCCACCTCCGCTGACCTGTGTTCTACGCGACGAGAAAGAACAGTAAGACTCCACAGTCACGCCATAATCAGAAACAGCTAAACAGACAGGAACAAGAGATATATAGATGATTTAATTCCTTCAGTTTAAGCATACATAGTTCTAGTGGACACGTGTTCTCCTATTGATTGGACATGTAAGCTAAGTCGGCTGATTAATAAATTCCTCATCGTGCCTTCATAAATTTTAATCTAATGTGCATACAGCCTCGGTGATAAGAGCTTTTAAAGCGGGTCTTTGTGTAAGTTAAACAACCTTAAGGGTCGGTTATGAATTATGTTTTGACTAACCAGAATGTGTTCGCTTCAAGCTGAAAGCAATTTCTCTCTAATATATGGGGTTTACTTGTCAAGCAGTATATGTATTAAACAATAGTGGACACCAGGAGAGAGAGTGTTATACATAATACACCCCATGCGCTTCTTTCTACTTCTGTATTAATCAACGTCTTTTTCCTTGTACTAGAGAGACGGCAACAACCTGTTGCACAGCACGTTTTTATTGAGATAAAAAGGTAAAGGGCGGATTGTAATTGCCTTACGTGAACGCAAATGAAAGAAAAATACACGCCTTTATTTTCTAACTGGATTTCTGTATGAATCACTACCGACAGCATGCACGTATATACATCTTCATGGACATAAGAGTTAGCCATAGTTTACAATACTTTATTGCATGACTCATATATTTACAAGGTATTCGTATCTCTCCATCTAAAAGAGAGCTCAATGTTTTACATGGGCGTTGGTGTTGTCTTCAACACACTGAGGCAATTATACTAACCATGTAGAACCACTTCCTATTCAGCTGTGAATGGGATCATGTAGTCCTAACTCCTAAAAAAAGAGTTATCGGTGATTAGAAGAGATAGACGTTCGATAGTGATCGAGATCAGTAGTTTAAAATCTACATGAAAAATATGTTTTATCCAAGTACTTTTTTCCCCGTTTGTAAAGGTCAATTACTGAAGTAGTTTCTATCATCGGATGTCCGATTTAATAGTGGGAGGCAACGTTTTGCGTTGCTTTGGTAACTTATATTATATTTTAACGAAGCAACTTTTTCGGAATCTAGTTTCGTGCCACATCATTTGTATAAACTGCTAATGTCCTTATGGAGTTATGCCATTCTCCTGTTACAACTCAATCGAACTAGAGATGAGCGAAAAATATGACAAAGACCGACATTCGAACTGTTGACTTTGTCTTCAAGTGCATGTTTGCTCATGGTAGCGTTTGAAATACCAAAAATAATACCTTGTTTTCAAAACTTGAATTGTTTTCTGCAAAAGAGCAATTGGAGAGCTTTTGTTGTACTGTTACGTTATAGTACAAATTGCCTTCGCAATAACTGCGGTTTGGAGGAATTTTAATCTTATTGTGTAATATGAGAAGGGAAGTATTCAGCATGTGGCGGACTACCTGCCTAATTGATTCTTATCTTTCTGAATTTTGCTACTAGAAAACCCGCAAAAGAAAACCCAGTGAGATAATCAACAAGTTTTCCCCAGAAGCACAATGAGCAGCGTATATTAACGGAATAAATTGTTTGCGACTAGACACTATTCTATTAGTTTATTCACCGCTTTCACACGTTTAAAGGTATTAATTTTGAAAAGTCTCATATCACCGGTATTGTCTTTCTTCAAAGACTACTTTTCATTTACATAAAGTGTTCCCACGTGTAAGTTTAGAGAAGAATATGAGAATCTCATGTATTTGTGATTATACGCAGTGTCCAGAGCAAAGAGAAAATGCTCTATTGACAAAAATCAGGGAGAGACGTTGCCTGAAATAATGAAATTTCATAAAGTATTAAGTTCTAAGTTTCTTTCTTTCATTCATAGCTGGGTTAAGCTGACAGTTATGCCAAACGACACATTGTAAATTACGGAGGACAACGTGCTCTGTGGTTGGATTTTAATGACTCTACAAAGAAACCTATTAAAACTTTCATTTTTGGCGTTTTGCATCTATATGCATTTAGAACACATTAACCTTGGAATTGTCTCGACTATTCTCCGACATCTCAGTGTAGGCCTGCGAGGTCATAATGTATTACACGGACGAATGTCTAATGTGCTGCAAATCTCCTAAATGCAAAAACATACATTTGAATTCCGTTTTCGACCAGCTCGCGGTTATTTTAGTAACTCATCAGATGGTGATATCAGTTGATCAGCGGCTGTGTATGCATTTAATAAAAGACTGTTAATCATTCTAAAATGTTTCTAAAGTCGTTTTTAAAAAATGATTTAAAATTGCTCGCGGGGTGAAACTTATGGGCTGCCCTCAGGAGGTTTTCCGCGACTCATAAATCACATGAAGCGCATTTCTCGTTCATTCTCACAAAAATATGCCCCAAGTTTGGGAATTCTGCACAGAATCAGAAAAAAAATCAGCTGATTTCCAAATTCTGAAACTGACTAAAACAGTGAAAACTCGGCCTTTATAAATCCGAGTACCACATACATTTGATTACACTGTTAGCACTGAATTTGGGGATTACGAGTTTCTCGCACAAAGTCTTAGATAAAGGATCAGGACTGCAACGTTGCTACAGTTCCCCCTTTAAAATATAAAATGAGAATTTTAGCCTACTGCATATTTAAATAGCCACTGGTTCAATGTTTCTATTCGCTGAAATACTGAGAATTACCGCATTCGTTAAATCCTGGTTTGACAGCCCCCCCCCCTCCCCCCAGAAAAAACGTGTAAATACCGAGAATGGAACAAGAAGCCCACAGCTAGCATGGCATTAGATTTTCAATTAGCAACATTCTAACATACTTACTATTAAACTGGTTTTAATAGTTTATAAATTATAGGAATGTTTGAGCACGTTTTAAAATTCTTCTATGCTTTTCAAATCAAACAAAATCATTTGGTTTTGTACATTCCGCTCGTGATGACGAAACACGAAAAGACATTAAAGATGTCGCCGGCGTTATTTGTGAAACTGAGTGTGTCAGTTTGTTCAAGTACAACTGAATTCTGGACAGATGAGGCTTCCAAGAAGTCGCTATACATGTAATTTATAGAAGCCAGCTATTTCATTGTAGTCGGAAATATAATAAAGACGGGATAAAAATAATAGTAACAAAAAACGTGCTCCCTTCAACAACTTCGAATAACTTTCGTACAAGAAATGTTTTAAATAGCTGGCTTCGTCTTTCAATTTGCCACAAGGAGTTACTTTAAATAAAATAATTGGTTAAAAATAAATGGGCCAGCGCCAATGTTTTTGACTGATATATCTAATAATACTAAGCACGTGGCACTAGTAAGTCGGTGATATCAGTCCTTGTCAGTCTAAGGCATAATTTGTGAGCTATGCAGTTGGCAATGTGTTTCTCTATCTAAACTGACTAAAGCTTTATTGTTCTGTATCTAGAACTTCATTGTCTGTAACAGTTTTCGGCCACCGCCACTGAAACTACAAGCAGAAACTTTCTATTATTTAAAAAGAGACTTTCTTCTTGACAAGTTGCATGAAATAGGCTACTTTAACTACTTATAACCAACTAGAATTAAAGTTTATTCACAACCAGTAGCTTTGAGTCAGTGGTTAACTGAAAGAATTAAACATCATTTTTATGTTTAGAAGAAAAACTATTGAGATATTTCGATCGACTTGATTTTTATTAATTCTCCATTTTTCTTGAATTTGTACATTGGCAACAGTATATACAACAACAATAATCAGTGGATCTCTGATTCTGCACTATATATTTTATTTTCTATCTATATATACATATCATCGTTACTATGAATGATTTAATTTTGCATAATTTTTGCCTTTGGCTAATTTTAAGACTTATTTCTCCTTCTGTTTTCACCACAATAAGAAAACAAAAAAGGAGCATATAGCGGCTTCGCAAGAACATCCAATGATACCAGAAAAGCAAATATGGCGTTCGAGTGGCGAAATTTAAGGAATTGATCACGTCCTTCCTTTTCTAATATTTCTATCATGAAAAGATTTTAATCTTTTCAAGTCAATAAATTATCTTGTTTTGACTAAAACATCTACTCGTAAAAGTGCGCACACGACCCAGGCGAGAGGAAAGCTCTTGCGAAAGATGGTAGTCCTTGTGGGTCGTGCTCAAAATGAAAATATCCCTGTTCGGTGCATGACGTCGGCGATAAAATATAATGTGTTGGTGATATAGGTGGTACATACAGGCTTTCTTGGGACTCGTTATAAACCCTTTCCGAACCATAGAGCTCGGGAACGTATAAGTCTTTAATGTCAATATTTCGAGTAAGTTCTTCTCCTGTCATAAATTCTTCGCACGATCCGTCGTCAGATGAAATCGAGGGGACCGATTCCGAATTGGATGTCTCCGGGGAATACTCCCGAACTTCGTAGTCGTTCCAGTTTTCCATCAGAGTCTCGATACCGGAACTGAAGGAGTCCTCTAGCCCGCCTCTTGTTTGCATCTGATGCAAACTGTACGAAGATACGTATGGCTGGGTAAAATCCGCGAAGACGGGTTCTTGCCAAAATGATGTCTGCACAGACCCCCGTTGCTTCTTTTCCCCTTCAGTCGAAGCATCTGTCAACTTATCAGGGCGCCTTGATGATCTCTCGGACTTCCATGAGCCTGGGATTGACTTCAGTACAGATAGATTCTGTAGTTTGTAATTCCCCTTTTCGTTCGGGGTCATCGCCTTCATTCGCGCCACCATGCCCTTTTTGGGAGGGTTATCGCTTTTCTTCTTTGAATAATTACGTAGTTGTTTCTGGAGGTACCTTCGATGATTAATGTTTCGCTTGAAAGTAGCAGGTTTCTCCATGGCCGTTTTAACATTACCTGATGCCAGTGTCATGAAGCTCAGGAGCGAGTTTCCAGTGTTCATCTGCTCTGTCTCTTTCCAGCCTGGCCCGGGACTGTTGCCGGCTGATCCTAAGAAGCCATCACTGCTGTGGTTAGCATTGGTTGCCATTATTTGGAAATGTATTTTACAGCCGAGTAAGAAATCAGCACAAATTTAGCGCAAATCTTTACGGTTCGTCTTCTCCTACTTTCTAAGTTCGGATGTAGTTTCTCGACTATATTTCTCGCTGTGGTCCGTGCATGCAATTATTAAAATGACCATCAGGGTCCCCGTGTCAGCGTTATTTATACTTGCCCTAGGGACTTTATTTATCAAGAGAGTATCGGTTTGTTGGCCCGCTTATGAATGACAGATCAATTATTGTTCTGCAGGTGCACTCATTATGTATTCAACATAATCATCGATCAGGGCATTGTTGACTGCAATTGGCTATTTCCCGTATTTACTAGAAATTACGTCGACTTTAGGCAATATGGGGTTCATTGTAATGCAAAACTCTCTAATTTTTAGTTTGATTCAAAGTATTTACACGTTCTTGATGAATGTCGCCACGAAAAGAAGAATAATAAATCTATAACTCAGGCGTGGGTTATAATTACTGAGTTGCTGCCGGGAAGAACGTGATCGAGAAACAGTAAATTCCCAGTGTCTTGGTAAAAAAAAATAAGCTAGTTGTAGATGCAAGCAATCGATATACCATTGACTTGATGTCGAAACTGACAGTGACGTTTTGAAAGCTCGAGTAATTCAATGCAGAAGGTTGTAAAACTGACTGATTGTTAGGAGACACAAGTGAGCAACAGAAGCTTTTGTTCACAATTAATGGAATATAATAATTGCGGTGACGAGTCTTTGGCTCTTGATCTTTACATGTATTTTTCACAGTAGAACACGATTCATTTTATATTCCATTGCAAACTGAATTTAGTCGCAGAAAGGAAAATGAATGGTATTATCACATGCAGCGGTGAGCGGTTGAGATTATTCGATTGAAAATGCGATGCCAAGCAGTTTCACTAAAAGAGCAAGCACATTTTTAATTTGAGTCCAAATTAATTTTTATTCATTCATAAACTAACGATGACTGACTCAAAAGACTTTGGCTTCGTCTGGTTAAAAATATTCATCGAAATTTTGTTTAGGCTAACGCAGTTATATCTACGTCTGTCTTTGTTTAGTTCTTTGTAAGAGCATGTGGCATGAGAGAAAAATGGACGGAATAAAATTCTGAGAGACTTGAAGACTTAAGCTCTATTAGTGCTCTGCGAAAAGTACAACTGACATACTGCCAACTTTGCAAATAAAAATACGTAAAGAATAATTAACTTAAAATTAGACAATGAGCTAAAAACACATAAAGAAATAGAACTTTGGGTGGTAGTTTGGGAAAAAATCTTGTATCAAGTTTCTCGTAGATGTAAAGAATATGTATTTTACTCTATCGTTAAATCCCTGTTTCTTGCACCTTTTTGTGAGTAAAACGCCGCCTTGTTGTCTTTTGTAGTGATGAATAATATAAAGAGCAAACAAATGAGTTACAATTTCGGGAGAGTTTGAAGATATCGTGTTTAGAAACTGAGGCTGCAATCGTTTTTCTTCTGATCTGTTTATTGGCTGCCTCATGTTCGTTCCTTGGCCCTGATAGTTATCATGCAAGTCAAACTTGATATAAAGTATCTTTGTCTTCTTCGCTACAAGCTCACAGTCAAACAATTGGTGTCCGTATATATTAATATTGTGTACACATAAAGTTCACTTTAGAAATTGATTAACGCTGCCGCGTTTCGAGAAAAGTAAACTAACAGGTATTATTAAATTTACATTGGATTATTCTCAAGGGAATTTTGAAATGAATGTTTGCTAAAGCACAAAGTCAAATGATGCCTTCTTTTCTCCCATTATAGTTCTCCAGTCGTATTGACTAATGAAATACTCATTAATTTCTATTCTGTACAGTTGTCTGTATTGCGAAATGCAACTATCTGTTGTAATTTTTAATTTGGAGGCGAAGCTGTCCGCTATGCACTGATACATAAGAAGAAAATCTTGTCGACCACTGCCTACGTATGTCATCCAAACATTTCTAGAGAAACGATAGCAAAACATGAGAAAAATAGAACTATCATAATGTGAATAAATATCTTTGTGATAGGAAATTTGTTTTTCTTGTACCAAAATTTGCATATTCTTGCAGTTTTACCACAGTTCGGTAAAAACTCTACAACAAAGCCACCGAGATTCGTTTATATTCGACGCACGTGTGCAATTGAAGATTGAAGGACTACTTTTATTAGCGATCTCCTCCTCCAAGCTCAACAAATGAATATTCGACCTTACTTCCAACGGGAGTGCTCTTGCCTACTAATAAATAGAATAGAGATAAAGTACAATAGAACACACCTATGACGTATTATCTACCAGTTAAAATCCGCTTTTGTCAGCTTCTATTTTTTAAATTAGGCAAATTTTTTTGAAGTACGTTCTAAGGTTGTTATGCAACAAAATCTTTTACAACATTATTTGTTTTAACTTCTGTATATGAGTGTACATGTTTTTCATATTCTGCGAAAAAGTACGACCACAAATATAAGACTTGATCAGTTTGATTTAAGTGTCAAGCTGGTTATGAAGCATGCCCACAGTTTCATGTTGTGTAGACACGCACAACTGTCGCGTTTCGCAGCGTGTTACATCCTCAATTCGGGAACAAAACGTTGCTAATTTTGGAATACGTATCTTTAAATTGGCTACCTACGCACGCACTTCATTCAACGCACAAGGTTAAGACCCCAAAAATAGGTTTTGAAAAGCAATTCTATTTGCGCAAATTATTCATGCTGTGTTGTGAGGCTTGGTTATTTTATCATTTTCTATCCGATTAGTTTACCGTCCGTTATTTAATGCAAAAAGCGCAGCGCAGCAATTGAAATATTTAACATTAACAGGTGTATCTACCTGAAAAAAGCCCTTAAGGAAAGTTCCACGTGCAGAAGAATCCGGAAATATTTAATTTTAATTTTACATTGCATCAATCTTTCCTCAAAATAGCAACTATCTGAATAGGTTTATCGGCACGTAGTCTAACCGGATAAGAATATGGAAAATTGACCTTCAGGTTTTGTAATTGTTCAACCGCTGTAGTTGCCCATTACCCTGAGACTATACCATATATTCGGGTTTTGCTTAGTCCCGAAACTCAAATTTGTCAATCAAAACCATAAACAGGCCTTTGCTTTATTTTACACGTATTGCGTTCAATGGTGCGGATTTAGTTTTTAATTGTAAAAAATTCAATTTGCTAAACGTATTACTAAATTCTGCTTTTACGTTTATTTTTTGTGATTATATAGTGTAGCCGTTTTATCCTGCATGGTGGCGAAGGAAAGACTTTGCTCCTATTTGGATTAGCTTAAAGTTATGAGCATTAGCTGAAATCAACATGGCTGATCCTTTGCCAGAATGGTTTTAGTATTGTGTCAAAATATAACTATAAGTTTATGTCTGGATATAGCGAAGAAGAACCGAGATGAAGCTAGCGTATTCGTAAGAGAGACGGGTACACCGAAATTAGGATGCCGCAAAGTACTTGTGAAGCTATATTGTCGAATTTTGTTCTAAGAAAGAAGCTGTATTGAGACTAAAAACTCAGCATCAACGGAAGCTCAATCAATAACTGCTGAGCAATATAGAAATTATAAGAAATTACACAGGAGCAACTGTCTACGGATTTAAAAATTAAACCCAAAAAGCACAGTAAAAATATATTTTTAGAAAAGAAAGCAAAAACGAAGTTCTAGCAGGCAGATAAATTGAAATTCTCTTTCACTGTGAAACAATGAACCTGCTAACTTAATAACTACCTTTTACTTATTGTTTAGTCTTAACAACGAAGACTTAAAGCTAAATTAAAAGTCGATTGGTTATTCTAATTTCGCTCTTATCATAAGAAAAGCATAGCCGTTTAGTCTGTCTGTTGTTAATTATTATGTCCTATACTTTTCCGAGTTTCGTTCAGTTTTAATTATTTATTAACTCAAAAAGATACTTTCGCTTTCCAGTTACACATTTTTTTGCAGTTTTCGTGATCAAAACATTTTCGCCCCTGCCGCCATTAAACAGAACAAATTTAAAACAAAAAGTTAAGTGCCCCACGAGCAAAAAAACTGTTTTGTTTCTTCAATCGTGGCTGTTTTTGTTATAAATAACAACCTGATCTTACACTGTGATTGTATTGTGTTTTTCTTCACTTGCGATATCGCAGCTTGGGGGCTTTATTAGTTGACACGAGCAAGGAATATAAAGCAAAACTTGGCAGGAAAAGGCGCATGCATTTTAGATGATGACTTCGTGCATAATCTTTGAAAAGACTTGTCTATATGGCTAAAATGTGACGACACTGAAATAGTGAAGGCATTATCAGTCTGTTTACTTCCAAGTTAAATAATATGTTATGTATAAAGTTTATTTAGTAAAAACTAAAGATGAATTTGTTTATACTTGGAACTATTAACGCGTGGTCAAAAAAAACCCCTAAATCACAAAGAATGATTAATTTATCATTGTTAATACTAATTCTTAGCGTCTATAGGTGACCAAAACTAAAAATTTCCTTGTCATTTTCGAATATGGTGACTTATCTCTTCTGTGTCTGATAGAATTGCTTTATAAAAGAGAAACATGCAGTATATAACAAAATACTCGTTTAATCATTTCGGTCAGAGTATATATGAAACAGTAAAACGGAAGATTTTGCTGTTTCGGCGATAACGGTGCTACATGTAGTTGATGAATCAGGTACACAATATGATTCGTTAGCTAATTATATTTTACTGATGCATGTTATCTCTCTTGTATTTTTTTTCAAAATCAGGACTGGAAAGGCAATTTAGTCAGGGGTATCTGATTTGCACAATCAGAGACAGTCAGCCGGTAGACTTGTCTCTCAGTGACTGACCCAATCCTGGTTTACGGCGCGAAAGCGATCGAACCAGCTCAGTCATGACTTCAGTTGAGAAATCTACTAGAAATTAGAAGGCAACAAAGTCGAAAGCAGCTCGAACTCAGTACAGACTCGAATACGGTGATGATTCATATTTGTAAAATATGCATTTCAAATAACCGCAGGGTGGTACAACCAGGCTGGAAAGATCCCGAAGAAAAATAAGCATGCAGATTGGGTCCAGATATTCTGTTCAATTTTATTTTTACCGTTAAAATGTCGGTTATGCTAAAACCCTCTAGGTTATAGACAGCCCCCATAGTTATAAACTCACCAGGATAAAATTTTAACCCATGGTTAAAGTTTTCTGCCTTATTGATTGATTTGGCCCTTCATACCGGGTTTACGGAACTGGGCCGGTTTCTGAGGAATATTTCAATAATACTTTATAGGCACTGGATTACATATTCCTAGATGAAGAAATCAAATTTAAAACTTGGCTTATCCCTGGAGTTAATCCACTGTCGAGAAACTAAGCCCAGATTGGTAACGTTCGCGGGTGCTTGGTTTCCTTATAAGCCCAGGGCTCATAACCGACACCTTACGCAGTATATAGTTTTTCAGTTACTGCCTGATCTCTGAAAAATTATTTCGTTAAAATTAAACTAGCGATTCCAAGTTAATCGTCAAACTTTAGACTATCTAAGTGAAAGGACGTTTATAACTGATATAAATATATTAGGTTGGTTGAGCCTGATAAACCGAATAAAGCACTTGAAGATGTATATCACTTACAAACACTGATTCAGTGCGAGATCGGACTTCGGTCTGGACTATAATCATAATTGCATGTCTGAATGATATAAAATCACTCAAACAGTTGCAATTGGCAGTTATGCTAACCTGTGCATGCACTATGTTTAATGGACGGTCAAGGACAGTCGATAGCCGCTTGTGTGCCGGTTGTGTACTATAGTTTTCCACACAAGATTCAAGAAGAACGGCGGCATAATAATACTCAAGTTCATCACTAGTTAAACTGTATAAGTTTAGATTTACAAACAAAATTTCAATGAAGCCCGTTTAGTTATGATGAAGAATGTGCATCTTAGTATATTCAGTTGTCATTTCATCTTATTCGGTTTTGACTTATTTTAAGATTTCTCTGCGATTTCAAAAACAGCTGACTAAAATAATGATCCTGGCTTTTCTGAAACATTTACGGCGGTTATTTCGCCACACGTATTTCTTGACGATCTGATATCGACTCAACCGGTTCTAGACTGCATACATGTGGCACTTTACTTCTTAAAAGCCTATATAACAAAGAAACCTTTCAATCATTCGTTTTTAGTTTGATGGAGAAAGATGTTCCATATACCTTTTATAAATAAGTACAGTTAAACACAAGATTATATTGAAGAAGGGGTAAGAGCCCTCATGTGCCGCACTGCCGTCTGGGTTGCTCAAAAGGGAATCGGGGGGATTTGTCTCCATCTATAGCTGCCGTTCGCAGACTAGAATTGCCTTTTTCGAAGTTCGTTAACACCAGTTTTTTCAGTTTTCAGTAATTGACTATGGTTGTAAAAGTCGGCACCATATAGATATTGCGTTCAGTAGGGCTTCACAATAACGACTCGATAATCTTTTTCTTTATGGCTATGCACACATTTTTGTTCTTTACTATACATGCACTTTACATGTAGTTTTTCTGTGTAGAGTTTTGCCTGAATTGCACGAAATATAGTTTTCTTCGGCACAAATAGGTGCTTACTTGTAGCTGATGTTAATTGTTTCGGCAGTTATTTTGCCAAAGAGGAATGATTTTAAAATGCGGGAGATATACCACATAGATACCGTTGTGAAACACTGACTTATTCCTGTTATAAGTTGCTACTTGTTGTTCATGCCGCTCGAACGTTTCATTCTTAAGAATTAAAGGAGGCTCGTGACTAGATAAGTCTACTTTCTCTTTCATGTGTGTTTACCATTAAATCAGTTACCATTCATAACTTTAAAAATAACTACCAAAAAATTGAAGCCTGAAGATTAGTTATCGCTGATCTTTTTGTACCTCGAGCTCGTGCACGTTCTGAAGAGACAACGCCAGTTATTTATAGCTCTTGATAATAATATATTCAGGTGCCCATGCATGCATGGTCGAGATGAAGATCGTTGATCAATGGAAGTATTAGCATGGTCACTTTCTACATTTCAACGTCACAATATTGACTACGAAGATAGACATGGTCCACATTAAAATATATTTTAAAGAGTGATTGACTTGCAGTTATCAGTTGTGATTTTACAGATAGAACAACTGAAGGAGCTCTGATATAAGACCAAAACTGACCAATAGATCCCCAAAACAATTTAAGACCTCAGTTTTAAAGACATTTTAAGATAAAAAAAAATAGAACACTAAAATCTACTCAGTCAATCGACCGAGCAAAAAGTAGAATGAAGCTCATCAAAAACAAAATTTGACATTCAAGACCTATAAACCGGCGAAAATATGGGTTTAATTTGAGGGGAAAATTAAGACCATTTAAGACCTTTTAAGCATCAGTTCTGACAAATAAAACCTTTTCAAGGCCGTAAAAGTGTACAAATCAGAACATCACTTTTTAAGACGTTTTAAGGATCCGAGGGAGTCTGAAAAGTATCGTTAAAAAGGGGAACTGTCAATATCGATTATATATGTGGGTCCAATTAAGTTGCTATTTCATCTGATCTTCCAACGATTGAATTGATCTTGATATCAAAATGGCAATTGACCGATTCATCTGAGTTCAGTTAAACGGACAAGAAACGAATAGGTAATACCAGGGTCAGATAAAAGCGAGATTACACGTTGTCACGATTGCTTTACAATAATATAGACATATACTATAGAGTTACCAGCAATGATAGCCGGAGAAACTAGAGCTAGGTCCGTTTATTTCCTAAACTGAGATATGAGCATATTAAATTTAGACCTTCATATATTTTGTAGTATAGTACAAGCCGTAAAATATTGCCAGAATATATAGATATGTGCAACTGTTGTTGCTATTGCGGCATGGCCGCCCTTCTGTCAACCAGCAACACATATAAAACAATTTTACAGATCTCGAACGCGTGAAATATGGCGAATTTGTTTAGATATAGAATGCAAATGAATTACTGAAATATACAGGAATTATAAACAGGTACGTTCCCGACATTTCCTTTGGCTCGTGATTACTTTCTTGGTCATAAGTTCGGCTTGTATGATGCATGTTCGATACTTTCAGGCATTGAAGTTTAAAAAATATATATACGTAAGCTTTACATAACTGATTTTTTCATGGATGTTTATCACTAATTGTACATTCAGTACAATCATATGATGTTTTAGACTGTTAATCTAGTTATTTATTATATAGACATATAGATTCGAACTTTGTTGAAAATAACAAAAACCAAATTCGATGTCAACTCCCTGTTTAAATGCTTACAATCAAGCAAGAGCAAACTTGACTTGATTGCTGAAAACTCACGCTAAACTTTTATTTACGAACTGAATTTATACATTTTCATTTTAATAAAAATTATTGTGCTGCAAATATTTTGGCAGAAACTACGTATGCACAGCCTTCAAAATTCTATTCTAGGCCTGAGTATAAAACTGATATTACATATATATATACAGATCGGGGTAGCCCGTGAAACTCCGTCCGAGTTACCGTTTTATAGATTTTTAAAAAATTTACAAAGATCTTTCCATTTTAACAATTTTATCTATACACTGTTACACCATTTGAAAAAAATGGGAAAAAGTCATTCGCAGATAGTTAACTATATTCTCTTATTGAGCTTTTCTCGGAAATGTTAAAATCTACATTGACTCTGTTTTTCAGCTTAAATTGTATGCCTAAAAGAACAACAAACAATACCGGTATTATCGGACGGTGACTGATTCCGAGCATTTCAATCTAAATAATTATCGTAATTCATCACAACTTTATAAACGATCTCTAAATGTTTGCAACTATAAAGGGTATTTTTTATTTGGTTCGAAGTATAACTGCAGTATATCTTAGTCCATGAAAACTCAGTGACATGCATATGTCGCTTACAGTTCTGCAGTGCAAGTACTTTTCTGACAGATCCGATTAAGTTGGAGTTCAAAAGATAACAATTTTAGTCCCTTAGAATTAGGCTTTTACCACGCGGGCTAAAACAGTAAAAGCATCAGTAGAGTAGTGCAGAAATTAGTTACATTTGGAACAGCTGAAACTTTGTAATTAACTGGAAGGTATTTCTTAACATCTAACTTAGAAGGAGCTCAATAGCTATTTAATGTAATGCTTGCGACTGGTATTGGAAAATCATAATTTATATCGACCACCTGTTATTGCGGTCTTTTCCTGGCTTTAACTAAACTCAATGCACATTGAAGAAAGCACTGAAATTATAATCTACAAATCCGATGAGACAGAAAGTAAATTTAAGTGTGGCTTTTAACAAGTTCCTGAATCTCCAAGGAGTTTATAGTGAGCTAATTGCAAATGGAAAGAGTACTGGAAAGAAACACACTCAATGAAAACACGAGCATATATATTCATTTATCTATTGAGTGTATTGCAAAACCTTTTGATACTTTTTAATTTTATCTTTAATTCAAAAATCAAAAATGTTAGTCGAAATCGATACTGAGAAAGGTTTTAGCCTGATTTTGTCAGAAACTGAATGTTTGCAATATAAGTTTACTATTCTAAATATTTTCATCAATGGTGACTATATCTTGTTTCGTTCAGTGTGAGACTTACAGGTGAGCGGATCTTACGCAATTACTCACACCAGTAAGTGAAGATATATAAATTAATGCATTTTGCATAATCGTTTGCATTTTATTTTTCAAATATAATTTCTTAATAACAATTCTTCTTGGAGCATATTCGTTGTCTTAGTAATGTTTGTATTGTGGTGTAATGAAATATGAGGATAAAACAAGCTCTTACAAAACGGCTTTTCACTGTCTTTAAAATGCCCGCTGTTGCGTAGCAAGTTTAACTCCTAAAACACAATGAATATTTCTTAGTTTGACAGCGTAAATTAAATTTTGTTTTTAACAAGAACATTTTATAATTATTTGCGGTCTAAGAAGCTAACGATGCATTCTCTCAACAACAACAGTATTTCCTAGGTGATTACAGAGCTGTATTTAGCCATTAGAACTGCGTTCACTTTTTATTTTGACTAGAAAGCTAAATCAAAATGTTTCTTTCATATAATATTCACCGTTTTACAGTGACATCGGATTTCTTTCAATAAAGTGACGAAATATGTACGGTATATCAGTGGTAGCGACAAAGGCTGCAGATGTTAGTTCAAGTAACCATTTAATACAGATATTGTATCAGTTAGCTTCGTAACAAAGACTTAATGTACTTTTCACTTTAATATTTTTCTCCAGGTCGGTCGTAATATCTGAAGTGATGGAGTTCTGTACTTGAAGTCGAGAAATATCGTCTCAACGCCTACTTTTATTAATGCTAGTCGGTTTCACTAATAAATTAGCTGACTATTGAAGCATAGCGGGGTATATATATCTATATATACTGAAGTAATATAACTGTACTCTGTAGTCTATAGTTGTTCGCAGCTAGCAGTAACGCTGTATTAAAAATTTCTAAATGTTCAGTAAATATATATTGAAAACTATATTTAAGTATAACACTCATGCAACATTGTGAAGTGGCCACATTGAATGGTTAATATGAAACTAATCAATAAATTGGGCTCATTTTCTCACTATTTCAATACATACGTGAGAACAAATTGAAGGCTTGTACTGTCACTTGGTACTATATTCCCAGTAACTTGTAATGACTTTTCTCATTTCAGGCCATTTTTCACAGTCCTGAACAATTTATCTCACCAAGTTGAGAGATAATATGCAATAAATTGCACCGTGTAAATCTATACCTCCAAGCATTCTATATATAAGCTTCAAAGTTTACATACCTCTCGTCCTCTGAGCTGAGACCCCGCGATTTATGACAGTGATGTAACTCCTTAGTTAAGATAATCCGAGTGAATTGCACAACTCCACAAGCTAGTGTCAGTGATAGCTGTGATATAGGTTGGTCGTGAACACTGCTTTGTCAGCTTCATGTTTTTACAATGATATTCCGGCTCTACTTGCAGTTTTATCGATCTCTCTCTTCGGTTCTATTTTTGTCTGACGTCCTAAAGAAGGCCTGATCGCAGGTTAGTTTTACATACACCTTTAAAATGTTTATAAATTCTTCCAAATAATTCAGTTGAATCATGCAAGAAATACTATCCTTCGACAAAGGGGTCAAAGGTAGTGATCAACGACACGGAACTCGGAAGTAGTTGTCCCGCCACAGCAGCGCGTGCCTCAGGTCCGCAAAGCGCGGGAAAAACGAAGGTTGGGCTGGCAGGACTGTACAACCTCTGGAAGTGCCCTTGTAAAGTGGAATTTCACTGCAGATAACGGCGGTTAAAATGGAATTCCGTCTTGAGCCTGTCCCAATAATTGTGTTGTTTCTGTTTTCTCCAAAATTCATCTGACGATCTGTATTTAACCCGCATCAGTAGCAAAATAATGGTTGAAAATGCAAAGGAATTTGATTCTTATATCGTTGTCCATCACAGGGCAGCGCGGATGCTGTTTCATTTCAAATTTCCAAGGTACTGAAAGTAAGTCAGATCAGTGAAACGAACACAGCGACCTTCAACTGTCGATGATTGATACAAAATGTTGAACATTCGTAGAACTACTGTAAAAATTCTATGGTGAACAAAAGTTTGCATAGATACCAGCGGCTCAATTGAAAGAATCCTTAACTTAAAGACGATTCTGTGCCAAGAGGTTTCTGGGATAAATTATTCTGTCTAATGGAATAACTGACTACGATTTATCCAAACGAAAAATACGAGTGAAATGGGAAAAAAAGATGCTGAATGGTCATAAACTTTCACTCAAACATATCCGTAAAGACGATAAACCACCGAAAAGCTGGGTCGTCAGCGCTCACCAAGGATCGAGATGGCATACGGCCAAAGAATGCAGCACCCTCGCCTCACCTGCAAACTGAATATATTTGTTTTTATATTTCTTCCGTGTTTACGAAGTGAAACGTTACAGTTATCCACGGAATCAGTCACCGACGATTTCGGATTTATTTAAAATGCAGACAGCCATCCGTTGTCGGATGCCATTTTCAGTACATAGATTCTCTTCTCTCGTGCCAGTGAAGTAGGTCATTTGGGTTCGGGTTGCATGCACAGTGTGCTGCCCCATCTCCCCCCCCACCCCCACCCCCTCCTATATCTTACCTTCATCGAAGCACGAGCCA